>VDFB02016638.1:0-25374 GCA_007258455.2 Sequoia sempervirens | reverse complement strand
GGGTAGGAGGGTGTGGGAGAGGGTGACAGAGGGTGGCAGAGAGCGTTGGTAACTATGGGAGAGGGCTAGAGAGAGTGGGAGAGGAAGGGAGAGAGTGTTGGAGAGTGTGGGAGATGGCTAGAGAGAGTGTTGGAGAGGGTGGCCAAGGGTGTGAGAGGGTTTGAGATAGTGGGAGAGGGTGGGAAAGGGTATGAGAGGGTGGGAGAGGGTGAGAGAGGGTTGGAGAGATTGTGAGAGAGTGGGAGATAGTGGGAGAGGGTGGAAGATTGTAGGAGAAGGTGTTAGAAAGGTTAAGAGGGTGGGATATGGTGGAGATTTTGGGAGAGAGTAGGGAAGGGTGGAGAGGGTTGCAAAGTGTAGGATAAGGTGGGTGAGAGTGGGAGAGGATGGGAGAGGATGGGAGAGTTTAGGATAAGGTGGGAGAGAGTGTGGGAGAGGATGGGAGATGGTGGGAGAGGGTGAGAGAGGGTATCTATCTCTCACTCCCTTCTTCTCTATCTGAAGTATCTCCCTCTCTCTCACTCAATCCCTCTATCTCTCTTCCCTAGGGTTGCAACGTGTAGGATAAGGTGGGAGAGAGCGGGAGAGGATGGGAGAGGGTGGGACAGTGTAGGATATGGTGGGAGAGAGTGTGGGAGAGGATGGGAGAGGGTTGGAGAGGGTATCTCTCTCTCACTTCCTTCCTCTCTCTTTGAAGTATCTTTCTCTCTCTCACTCAATCCCTCTAGCTCTCTCCCTAGTACCCTTAATCCTCTACCCTATAAATGTACCATCTAAAGCTTAAAAAAACAAAATTTACAATAACACGAGCACATTATTAACAAGTATAGATATGTTCATTTAGGATTAAATAACGCAAACACGTTATAACACAAACACGTTATTTGTTGCACTAAAAAGCAAATGAAAAATGATATTTGGATTCACTTTTTTTTTGCTTTTAAAAAGACATAACGCGTTCACGTTATAATGCATTGTCGTTATAATGCATTCATGTTATGGCGCATTTTTTCCTTGTTTGGCCACAAAAGTGTGACCATCTTGGTGCACTTACCCAAGTACAAGAAAAAAGATAGAATTCCCTAATAGCTATGACAAGCCGTCAATAGGTGGTCAAGCGATGGTTTGGCAAGAAGGCTTCCGACCAAGGTCTAAAATGCAGATCTACTTAGTGTTAAAGTATGATAGCAGGGATGCAAAGCTAGGTCAACATGGTAAATTTGATAACCTATGGGAGGGTCCCTTTAAAATCATTCAGTGCAAAAGAACACAACGCTTTTGAGCTAGAGAATATGAAACAGGAACCGTCAGGAATCTTGATCAATAGGATTCATCTTAAGCTATTCCATTAGGAATTAAGCTCTATTTTGTACATATGTAAATAGTGATTTTATTTTATTTTTGTTTCTTTAGCTAGTCTTTTGCGTATTATTTTATACTTCTACGAAATTAATCCATTATTATTGGCAGGTGGAGCACCAGAGTTTCTTTACACAAAACACACCCATTTGAGGAGAAATAGAAAATAAAGTTGAGAGCCCATAAAACTGAAATACTGAATGAAAAAAGAGCATGGATTTTATTTAAAAGATATATATCTATTCATATATGTTCTTTACATTACAAAAGTGGTTAGGAAGCCATAATTCAAAATTTTCAAGCATATTGGCTATTATATATATGATAGCCTTTTTCAGGCTTATATACAACTATGGGTAGATATTTGTTGAGCAGGTGGGCAGGTTTTTTGAGTAGCAGGCAGGGAGAATTTGTTGAGCAGGTAGGGGTTCTTTCATCCAAAGGCATGGCTGGAAGAAATTGATGCATTAACTATAGCGTCCACTTCTTCTTCATCCACGGGTTCTTCGGTAGCACTAGTAGCATCATTCGGCATAACCGCCATTGGCAGGGGGAATACCAGGTTTCTTGAGTCCGTATACCAATCTATGTCATAGAAGGGTATTACGTTGTAGCTGCGGAACATGAAATGTAGGGCCTGAGTAACCCTCTGCTAGTGCTGGTAGTGAGTCTATAGGAAAAATCCACTAAGGAACGACAGCCAAACGACAACAACTTCTTCCTCAATAAAGTGATGCAAGTTGCTGGTTGATGACAGGCCTATCCCATAGGCAACATGAGCAACAACCTCGGTGAGACCATTCAGGTACTTTTTCGGGAAGATTTCTTTAACCAGCTTCAAGATAAGTGGTCGGGGAATGCTAATGTCTAGCATGGATGCTATGAAGTGGGAGTGTATTTTGGTGTTCAACTGATACTTATCCTCATACTCTATACAGTCCTTACTTAAGACCCACTTTATGGCTACTAAGACCAGAGAATGCTTATTCTTGGTCATCCTTTTTAGCCTCCTAGTTGAAACCTCCCTTAGGAATGTCGTCTGTGACTTATACAAGGTTAAGCGAACTTGAGTATCCATAACTCTGACACTATCCCTAGGCTTCTAAATTAATGCCGAGTTTTATCTATCACCTAACCTATGAGAAGGCTTGCTTAAGACTCTACTACTGACCTATTACTACTCAAATGCTAAGTATGTTTTCTCACTACTTACAGGCCTATTTATAGAAAAATGACAAGATACATGCTAATCCACCTTGAAAAAACATGATTTTAAGCTAGTTGCTAGCTTGAAAAGCGTGCCTGCATTTGCTCACATTTTTGGTCCAGTTGCATTTGTGATAGCATGGCTCAATGCGTGCTTGATTAATAAGAGCTAATAAATTAGTTTTTAAGAAGGTGGTTCTCATTGGCAGTAATACGTATGGTCGTATGCTATTGTGTCATCTTTTAACCATGTCCTAGAGCCCAAGGCGATATTCATATCTTTTTAGGCCGTGATCGTGTGCTTTGGTGTAATTATTCCGATCGAGATATTAATTACCAGTGCATGCTAATGCAAGCTTAGAGAGAAAATTGTTGGCACAAGTTCCAAGGAGATCACAGCGTATCATACAATTGCCAAAAGAAATGATGAACTCTGGTTACCTTAAAATAGCAAGCAGTTCATTTTGTGCGAGTTGTAAAATTAATGGTACATGCCGAATTAAATGCAAAATGCATGCTTTGCCTACCACCTTGAGAAAGGTTGCTATTATTGCATGAAAAGATTTAATATTTGAATGTATTTTCACAAATGCCAAAGGAAATTTGCAAAGTTGTTCTTCTCCTGTGTATTCAGAACCGAAGAAAATTGTAGAGCCAAGAACTTGCGGATATCTTCAGAGAAGGAAAATGTTAGAAACTTCATCTCAGCCAATGTAGGAAGAGATTAGCCAAGAGCTATTTATGGCTATACATTCTTCAAAAGAGGTATATATCTATGAAGATGTTGCATTCGCTACGCCTGGTATACCCAACAGGCCAAGAAGGGCTCATATAGAAGAACTGAATTAACCCAAGAATTGGAGAAACTAGAAAAGGGTTGAAGAAAAATGGGATAATATCTATGACCCAAGGCTTGTGAAAAACCCTAAGTCCCTCATAAAGGAAACCTGTGCAAGGTTATCGACACCAAAGATAGACCAATCTATGGCACAGAAAGTTTGGTACAGTGGTCTCCCTCAATACATGGTCCCACTTGTGCACTATTGCCCAGAGGTAGTTGATGTTGTTGTCTAGTGTTATAATCTTGATACTCACTACATTAAGGGCCACAGCTTAAGGGTGCATATCACTCCAGAGGCCATCTGACACATGTTATGCATCGTAGACCTAAGTAAAAGAAAAGAGAATATTGAGCCTTTTTGCTCAACCAAAGGAGAGAAAATTTGGAGGAAGATGAAAACAAGCTCAGAGTTCTTGTTGAAGGAGACTGGTAAGAAATGCATCCTAGCCACTAAAGTGCTGAGTATTCCATTGTCACACAGTGTGTTTCACGATAATCTCTAGGATGTCATGTCCATGCTAGCCTTCATGTGCGAACGAGACTCTGATGAGAAGATAGAGACCTTTTAACTAGGACCATCAATACAATTTCGCAAGTAGCATGAACTCTTCTGGTATGATTTTGTTAAGTTTATGGTTGAAGAAATGAAACAAAAAATTGAGAATTATTAGGCAGAGAAAAAATTTAGGTTTCTTTCCTTCTTGGTCCACATGTTACTACATCAGAACCCAGATTTCTTTGCCCAGTATTTTTTGCTATCAATTTTTTATGAGAAAAATAAAAGGAAGCTGGTGTCCACATAGATGCCTTTTCTTTCTACATCATACAATTATTATGCATTTGTGGACTATTTCATTGGCTCAGTATTACATGATTTGATCGAAGAAGGTAATATTATTCGGCTCAATAAGGAGTAGGCCAGATTTATGCAGAGCTTCACCCTTGCTTATGACTGGTTCTTAGGAAAATATTTTATGATCCTCCAAATGCGGGGATTTATAGGCAAACCTTTCCTACTCCTAGCCTGCATCACAGATAGAGTGCTCATGCTGGAAATGTTTTGATAGGTGTGTATCATTGAATTTATTTTCTGTAGTAGCTTAAAGCTCAAAAAGAAAGGATTCTTCTCTTGTCCAAAGAATTTCAAATTGGTAACTCTACTAAGGAAGCAATCGGACTAGTTGTTAGAGGACAAGCTGGCATATCTAGGGTTGGTGCTAGTAAATGATAAGTGGGAATACAACCCTTTCGATTACTTTCTAGAGCCACATATGAGGGTTAACCATGTTCCCCGACCATATTGGGAGAAGCGGCGTAACCTACGAGCAGACAAAGATGAGGATTTTGTTGAATTGGTGCAAATCCCTACACCGGACACTAGAGGCCCATGGAACAAGTTATACTTTCCTATGGTTGTGGCCTAGGATAATGTCCCCATGGAGCACAACATGTACAACAGGTTAAACAAGGATGAGGAATGGAGAGAGGAGAAAATAAAGGCTTTCTAGAAATATCACCAAGAAATAGCACAGTTGGATGCTCCTTACAATCAACTAAAGGATGACCAGGAATTTGAAAGGTGGTGGAAGGAGGGCCATCCCAGTCCAAGCTCTAGTATTGATAAGAGAAAAGAAAAAGAGGACTCTGAGGAGCAGGAGGAGGAAGCGGCAACATCGGCTTCCTCTGTACAAAAGGAGAAAGTCTCTAGACGATCCTCCTATGTGGCCACAAACATGCATTTTAATATATCAAGGGGTTTGCATACACTCACTTGGGCTGCTAAACTAGCTAGGCTATCACTGTAGCAAATGGAGATAACTATCAAAGCTAAAGAGACCCCACCCGTGAAATGATAGTGCATGAAGAGTATTATCAGAGAGGGTTCACAAGAACCTGCCAGAAAAGGACTACTCACTACCAAGCAGGAACCGGAGGTTGTGAGGGAGTTTGACATTTCTGGAGATGCCAACAACTAGTCAATAGGTACAATTCACTCCTTTTCTTGCATCACATTCCTTGGTATCTGCCCCTGCCTCACTAGCGATCCCTACCATAGGTACTAGCCCTCTTCCTTCTGCATTTAGTATAACTTATTTAGTAGGCTTCACTTAGTATTTGCATGCCACCCTGCTCATAATTACTCCTCCGTGTTTGCAAACACTGACTACTACTGCTCAGACCTTCTTCGCATCACTTTCGAAAAGCATTCCCCCTATGAGTGCCCTTTCTTTTTCTACTATGATTGTGAATCCTCTTCTATTGCAACAAGCTAACACCCCATCAACAACTCCCCCATCCCAACGAATAAGCCTTATGGCTAATTCCCCAGTTTAGCCACTATAAATGATTAGCCCTGTTGTTGGTTCTCAAACCAAACTATGGAATGTGCCACACTTCTCTCCACAAACTATCACTCTCTAGAAGAAACAAATGTTTGTGCCTATGAAGGTTACCTATCCCTATGCCCTGCCTTCCTATGCTCCTTTCGCAGGTGGATTAGTTTCATCGCCAGCCGAATTCATAGCACAGATAGATTGCAGAAATGATGAGGAAATGCAAGATAAAGGATGATAGTGTTTCCACCGAGCCAAGAGTATAATCATGGTACAATGATGCCTAACAAAAATTGATGTTCACGACCATGTACCTGAGGGTAAGCAAGACTCAGGGATAAATGCAACTAGAAGACTATGAGATATATGTGGTCAGACTCGACATGAAGGTGGAACGACCGCAGGATAAAGTTGAAATTATGGAGGAAACACAATGGGTAGTCGCCTCTGACTTCCTTAAAATGAGTCGCCAAACAAAGAAGAAGGATAAGCAACTCAAGGCAGCTAGGGAAAGGGTTAGTTTTCTAGAGAGGAAGGAGAAATCCTTAGAGGGAGATATTGCTCGCATGACTGAAAGGGCGCTGACAACAGATGATGAGAGGAACAAGCTTCAAAGAGAAATTGCAAACACTTAGGTTATTGAACTTGGCATGATAAAAGAACTACAAAGCAAGAACCAAGAGGTGGAGCAAAATCTACAACTAAAAGATGAAGAGCTAGAGTGCCTCCTCCTTGAGCATACTCAAGGGATGGCACAAAAAGGGGAAGAGTTGGAATGCCAACAGGCTCAATATGAGCAAAAAATACAAGAGAAAGAGGTTGAATTTAAAGGCCTAAAATATCAAATAGAGGAAGAGCTCTGAGAGATAAAGGCTTTTCTAGAAGAGCACTTAGAAAATCACTCATGAGTAGAGCAGACTTGGAATAAAGAAATGAGCAACTATGCGGAGCAGCTGGCGTCTGAGAAAAGGAAAAAGGTAGAATTGGCTGAGGCCATTATTTCAAGAGACGCAAAGATTAATTTGCTTAAAACCTATCTCCTTCCTTCCCCTGCACAACCTGATATCATTTCACTGGTTAGGCAATTATACATTTCTCACTCGAAGAAAATAAAAGCCTTTTGCCTAACACTACAGCCTAGCCTCTGATTTATCGACAAGGCATCAAGGCTCAGACAAGAGGCCCATGATATGATTGAGCAGTTCCCACGATTCATCTTCAAGAAGTTTCCTGAGGTAAAAGGCCTGCTCAACAAGCTATACTCTATCTCTGATGAGAACATTGTCGGAGTGGGTATTGAAGATTGGGATGTTGTTGCTCAAATGAAAAACAAATTTATCCATTGCCACTCTGCCTTCCAATGCACTAAGGCATCCATGACTATTCTGAGTAAGACACTGGATATCATACATGGATGTTTCTCTGAGTTAGCAGGATGGGACTGTCATCCTCGTTCCTCGAGGATGGCTCTATTGCCACGACTGCGTAGATTACAAAAATTATTGAAGAGAAGGAAGGTGACCTGGAGGCTTTTAGGAGTTCAACCATCCTCCCATGGAAGCTGACATTGAGGTATTCATTCATCCACACTCGCAGCTACTATTTCATGTACAAATAAGGGCTGATTTACCTGGTGTGTTGCCTCACAAGGGAACTATTGATCTACGTGGAGCACAGAAGAATTTGTGCAACATAGTGAGGGCATCTGAGGATGAATGGTCACCTTTGTAGGTGGCTCTTTCCAATCTCTAACTCCATCATCCCTATGGATAAGGCTCTAGTTTACAAAACTAGAGAAATTTTGGGTTCTCCATTCCTTAGTCGAAACACCCCTATTAGTCGCCAAAAGCTGTTAAATAAATATTTGAGCAGCACCTTTCAAGTTTATCCCTTTTATATGTGTGATGACCTATGCATTGCCAAGTTTTCCTTGTTTTTTTATGAAATTTTTGATCTGCCACTTTGCGCATCTATTCTTCATGGCTTCTAGTATCAGCATTCCTTTAAGATCTTGGGAGACTCTGCTGTGCTTCCACATGTTGCGGCGACAAGATGCTTTTATTTCTTGTTTCCTTAACACCTCATTGGGTTGCGACTTGCTACCACGAAGTCGACATTCCTAAAAGTGCTAGCGGGCCCCACGGTTTCGATCTAAGAGTGGAATATTGCTATGTGTCAACCATTTGTAAATCTTTCGACGTAGGGATGAAATAGCAATAGCGGGCAGCGAAATGCTGCCACACGTCTTTTATGCCTGGATGATGGAGCATTCCCTCCGTTGTGATAAGGTTCTCGGCCCATTCGACACGTGTTACATTTTTACAAATCCTCAACAACGATGGGATAAAGGTTCATGTGGGTAGCGAGAGGTTGCCATGTGCCTAAGCGATTTATCTGTTAAGCAGGTGATGAATCGGATGAGCTAAATAAAGCTATTGGTTGTTGCTTATCATAATCATTTGCACCAATAGATGAGACTTGTCTAACCAGGACCACCGCCATCATTGCAGAGGATGCACCTATGCCTGAGATGACTGGATGTTGTGTTCCAGCTTGATCCTGTTGTAACGGCCTTGGGAATATTCTAATTCAGGCATCATTGCAGAAGATTGCAGGATATTTTCTATTATTGCTCTCCAAAGTAGTGGGAGGTTTTTTCCTGCTATATATACTTGTCTGATTGATGAGAACAAACCTGAAACTAGAGAGAAACATGCTAGTTTTAGCAAAAAGACGCCAGACCTCTAATACAATTTTATTTAATTGCAAAACTCTCAGACTGTGCCAATTATTCAGCCTTTCTATTTTTCATGTTTTTGATTAAACTGTGAATTGTGCTTTATATTGTCTTGAGACTTCATATTGAAGAACTTATATATATGTTGGATGCAAGTTGCTTACCTAGATCATGTCTAATGACTCTTCTTGGCAGTAAGAATGTATACAATATTATTTTATGTCAATAAATGAATTGTCTATTCTATAGTTTCAAGTCTCTGATGTTTTGGAATACAACACCATTCAGGCCCTTAAATCTATGATTTATCATTCCTATCATCAAATCTTGGCGCATCACCTTAGGTTAGACTTTGTTTTATTATATCCGTTTCCTTTTCCCTTTCCAAACTCCATTATAGAAGAAGCCAACTTCTCTAAAATCTAGAGGTTACTTAGTTTAGCGCAAAAGGTCCCCCTTAAACTAAGTTTTCCATAAGACTCTGTTACCTCATCAAATTTTGGCATCAACAGTAATCAAACCCTTGTTAAAGAAATGCAATAAAATAAGCAAGGAATGATGAATAAACAACATCTAAGTTTCCTAAACTCACCAAAACCTTGTTGTAGAAGTTTGAAGATATGTCAATGGATGCTCCAAGATACTTGATAAATGCTTGATAAAATGATTCTTTGATGGATTGAATGCTTGAATGAACTAGTGAATGAATTACGATGAATGGGGTGAATTAGGAGTTAAAATGGATGGAAAAAGACTTATTTATACACACTTATGCCGTAATTACCCAATAATACATCATCACAGGCTGACATAAGGTCTTTTTAAATAAAAAACTAAAATAAATTTTGAATTATTTTGAATTTGGAGCCAAGAGGGACTCATTCACGACCCATGGTGAATGGTACTCACTCTAGGCTTGTAAGTGGGTGTCAGGAATTAATTTGCATTTAATATTGTTTGTCGGGTTTACATTAAAAATTACACTTAATTAAGGCTTATGAGTGCAAAAAGGGGCCAAATAAAGCATAAGAAAGGTGTAAATAGTGATAACAAGCCCATAAAAGTGTGAAATTTTGTTACAAGACTTTATACAACACTTTGAAATAGGACTTGGTAGGAGAAAAGGTGTTTTTTAGATGAATTATAATAAGAAGAGTCTAGAAAGGTGTAGAAATGTGTTACAACACTCCACAGCACCTTCACAAGATGTCATAATTTGAATGTTTAGGACCTAATGTGAATGCATAAGTTACATTGTAACATTGATTCAAGGTAAAATACGTCAAACATCATGAGAGAAAGACCCAAAAGACCATGAAAATGTCAATGATCTATTTTTCTATGGTACATTTAGCCCCCACTTTAGTGAGAGGATGAACTTGCTTCAAACTCACACTAAAGTAGCCATGCATATTGAGAGGGATCCAAATGCACTTATGCTAGCAAGATGGAATAACAATGATCAAGAGGGATGATAGAGCCCCTAGGATGAAGATCCAATGGAAAACTAAATATAAGAACAAAGGAACACATGTGTGAAAGAGAAATAGAGAAGGAAGAGGGAAAAGGAAGAGTCGAATCAAGCTTTGATCATTTGTCCAACTACCCGTGGATCGGATATAGGTTGTTTTCCAAAAAAGAAAATGCATGCTCACTGTAGGGTGATCAGACTAATGGTGATCCACTATGTGAGAAGGACCAAAAGGTGAGAAACATACACTCGAGTGGTATGCACTAACAAAAATATAGGTGGCTATGAGGAAAGTCATGCCGCAAAATGGGATTCCCACTCAACCATATCAAAGTTATACCTCCTGATAACTTTAATAAGTCACCACAAAGGAAAATTTTGGTTCGTGCTTCATGAGACAAGAAAAGATTCGTATGCTTCTAACTCATTAACAAGTAGGATGACACCACAGGTATATAAGCTATGTTATGCAAGGTGGCCAAGAAAATGCATAATGTAAAAAGTAAAAAAAAATGTTCAAAGGAATTTTGTTAAGTTCATGCAAGGTCTATAACTTACGGAACATTGTGTCTAATATCTCTAAGAGAGGACCACTCAAAGAGTAGAATATTCATAACTTAGGGGATGTAGTGTGTCGCATCAGGCCGCTAAGAGGAATGTAATATGCTAAGATAGATCATGCTTATGAAGGACATCACACCCAATGTCATACAAAAAGTGAGAAACATATTGAATGAAGAGATAAGGCTACACTAAGAACCAAAAATGCAAATGAATAATGCCAATGTATACCCCCCATTTTAAAGGAATTGCTTCAAACCGTTCTGTGAGAAATTATTTTAGAGTAGCAAAGGGAAAAATGAAAAAAGAAACAAGACATGACAGCCAACATGGAAAGCTCCTATGCCAAGTCATATGTTTCTGAGTAAGGATGCATCATGTAAACAAAAAATGAATAAAAGAAAGAGGGGTTTCCCCCTAGAAAAGAATACGCCAAACACATAAGGGATCTATGGATTTGGGGTTAGTATGTTCGTTGTTGCAATGTTTTGATTAAAGAGCTCAGAACTGTCATCATTCCCCAAAAAACATAGAACTGAAAGAATGACACAAAGAGAGAAAAAACAAAAGAAAAATAAAGTTCATTTTGAGTCAACATGGAAGAGACATTGCGGTCTTAACACTTTGCATTGTCCCCAAAAGGAAAACACAAGAAAAAATAAAATGAAAAGATGAAAGAAAATGAAAAGCTTTTGGGTCAACGTGAAGGAGACATTTTGGTCTCAATGCCTTGCATCATTTCCAAAAGGAAAAACACAAGAAACAGATAAAGTAAAAAGGAAAAGGTACCAATTGGGTCAACATGGAAGAGACATAGGTTGTCTCAATGCTTTACATCATCCCCAAAAGGAGAACACAAAACAAAAGCGAAAAAGAAAGGATGAAAATGTACGACATATAGAAGAATAAAAGTACAAATAGAGAAAGTGCACAAAGAGAGAGAACATTAAATTTGCATTATGAGGGAACACGATACACACACACAATCACACCAAAGAAAAGAAAAATAAAATGTAAAAGGCTAGCAAGGCGAATACAAGTCAACCATCTAACAAGTCATCCACCTCCCAATCATGTTCAATGTATTGCGAGGGTGGTTGACTTTCCAAGGGGAGAATTGCAAATGCCAAACTAGATGAAGTGCCAAGTTCTTCACTTTGTGTAGGAGATTTATCATTTAAGCTCATGGAAGAGGAAAAAAAAGAATTGAGATCATTTTGCATCTCTTCATCTATTTTAGAGATTTCTTGATCATTATCATCATCCATAATAATCACAATGAGAGGACAGAGGGTAATATACAATGAAGGATGTATCAGGAGTTGTGGTTATGGTAGTGGATCCTTTTGTTGTGATAGTTGTATTGTACTATCTTGTGGCAGTTCAAGAGGAGGAGGGTGATCATTTCTCTATCAAAGGTGGAGGTTGGTTTTCCTTGTTTCCTTCTATTTGTGATTGATGAGGAAGGAGACGATGACGACTCCTACGCTCCTCAGCACTGTGGTTTCTTTTAATTCTATTTTGAAGTTGTTGAGGTGTAAGAGTGGGTTGATCCACTATAGGATCCTATTCTTCCTAAGGAGGAAGAATGGAAAGAACCAAAGGAGATAGGTCATTCACTTTCTCTTTGGCCTTGTAAACTTGTTTAATGCGAGGAGGTGTGATGGGGTTGGTTTCATTATCTCTTGGTTGTTTAGATGAGGAAGGTGAAGTTTTTATTGTTGGTTGCTTGTGAGGTTGCATTATTTGGTCAGATTTAGACTCAGGATGAAGCATTGTCTCATCTATGATAGGAATAATGGAAGCGGACAGTGACATGTGGCAAAGAGATAATTCAGCTATTTGTTTTGCTTTGAATTTTTGATAGGCAATGAAAAAGAAGTCTTTTCGAGGGGTGATGGGTTTCATAGGTTTAGTCCAAAAGGCTTCTAAGGAAAAATTACCTTTAGAAGAAAAATGGATTAAAACCACTATGATGTATGGTAAATATCTCATTGTCATGTGGAAACTTCAAACATTTGTGAACGACTAAAGGGACAACTTTCATCGAGCGAAGCCAAGGATGACCTAGCCATAGATGAAACTGATCTGATTGTGAAATGATAGAAAATGTTACATCCAATGTTTTGGGTCCTATCTCTAATGGGAGTATGATCAATCCAATTGTAAGTCATGCAAAACAAGTATGTTTTGTAATCCATATGGTTGGTTTATCATATTCATCTTGATAGAGATCATGTAATACTAAAAATTCTTTTATGATCATATTCTCGCCATAGGTGGGATTTATTAATATCCTATTGGTGGGCTTATCATAGATGTGGTTAGCTATGTAAAGAGGACCATCGGGAAGCCTTTTAATTATATCATGAGAAGAAAAGGTAATATCAAGAGATTTGTTTGTTGGGCCCTTACAAGGTATAACGTCTATCATACCCACAAGCTCATCCATAGGATTAACTTGGGTAACATTTGTAATAATATCATGTTGTTCATGATTTGTATCAATGTTCATCACATGAGTGTTTGAAGGTTCACTAGCTTTGACAAAGGAAAAAAAAAAATTAGGCATGAGGTAGGTAAAAATTTCTAAATTTTGATTGGGGGGTGCAACAGACTTATTTCCTTGATCATTGACACCCACAATGGACAAACGACCAGAGTCGGTGAGGTCTTGAACTAAGTATTTGAGATACATACATTGTTTAGTGTCATGTCTATTTTGGAAATGAAAATGACAATAAGCATTTGGTTTAAAGGTGGGTGGTAAAGGCTTGGTAGGATCAAGTAGTTTAACAGTAGGCAAAGTGATCATCTATTGTTGTAGCAGTTGACTCATTGTGTTATGGAGAGTATTGGGTAAGTGGGTAAATTGTCTCTTCAAGTCCCCATAGGTAAAGGGCACCTTTGCTTTAACAACTGCCACTTGACTCTGAATAGGTTGAGTTGGTTGTGGAGGAGGTTGATTAAATTGTAAGAAGCCTTTGTTTGGTTTTCAAAAGTTTTACGCGTTGTTTTGGTTGTTTTGTTTAGACTTCTCAGCTCGGTTAGAAAGTGGAATTTGAATCATGACTAGTAACTGAGTTGTGATGGTCACAAAGGGTTGTGCATAAATGCATGAATGAAGGAAATTTCATCATAGTCAACTTATCCTAAAGGTGAGTGTGCAAGTTTTTGATAAACATCTTTTGAAGATGTGAATCAGGAATCTTGAAACTATTGAGCATACAATGACTGATAATGTGAAATGAAATCAATTAATTTTTCATTTGTATTTTGTTTACATCTCATTAAATCAAAAATTATCTTTTTGGGAGTCATATGGACTTGGAAATGATTGATAAAGGAATCAACAAGCTCATTAAATGATTAGATTGAATGACTAGGTAAGTTTGAGAACCACTCCAATGTAGCATCCTCTAAGGTTCTAGGAAATAGTTTAGTTAACAGTTTATCATCAAGGACAAAATCACTACACAATGTTGTATAGGAATTAACATGATTAGTGGGGTCTCCTTTACCTTCGTACTTCTCAAACCTAGGAATCTCAATTCCTTGTGGCATCAGTGTTCTTAAGATTTCTAAAGATAATGGGATACTATGGACATGTATGTGGGTGGAGCATTTTGACTTTGGCTTATGGTGGATATTTGTTGTTTCATAGAGGAAACAATGTTAAAGAGTTGTGTAATGATGGGATCAGTGTAAGTGGTATGAGGTGTAAGAGAGAATGGTGATGGAGTGTATGTATTGTTAGGAGAAGTGAGGGGGACACTAAGAGGGGTGAAGGTGGAAGATGGAACATTTGATGCCAGAAAAGAACTGGGAATACTATTTGGAATAACGAAAGAAGGACTCACATGACTAACCTGTTGCATGGTTGTTGTAACTTGAGGAGTGGTATAGGTGGGTATGGATGCTACGGTTGAAGGAGGAGGAATGTGAGATCCTCCTTGGCTAACCATAGTGTTTTCTGGTTGGGAAGTGGAAGGAACATGTTTGTTGTATATCTCAATAATTTTTTTCATAAATTTTAATCCATTGTCACTTTTAATAAAGTGATGAAGGTTTTCTATGGCAGGTATGACGATGGTGGAAATGTTTTCAAGGCATAAATCTTGTTGTAAATGTGCAAAATATTCATGAATACTAATGACTTTACCTTGCAGAATTTGATTGGTTTGTGTGTCAACATGCATTGTATGTGAAGGTAAAGGTATACTAGTGGTAGTATCCATGCTTGATGCACCATTTTCCATACCAGGAGTAGGAGCTCGAGACAACCCAAGGTCCACAATGAGTGTGTTATCATAGGATGCCATGAGTTAGGAACTTCTTCTCACTAAAGTATTATCAATAGGGCACCAAACACTCATACAAATACCACAAGAGGTGAGGTGAATGCAAATGAAATGAAATCTAGGAGTTCAAAATGAAAATAGTAGAAATCCTATAAACTCAAACAAAAAAACCAATAGAAAACTTAAATGTAGTAAATGCCCAGAAAATGCCTAAAAATGTAGTTCAAAATGTGTAGCTGGACTGATTTGCCAAGGGTGGTGAATGATTCCAGGTATGATATTTTTTGTTTTTTTTCAAAAAAAATATGGTGATTTATATGTGTTTTAGATGGAAAATGAAGCTACAGATGCAAAATTTTAGTTTTTGTAATGTTTTCGAGTGCAAGAATGAAATCTATATGTGATATTCACTAATGAAAATTTATAAACCCTAGGAGGAAAAAACAATGTAAAAGCTGATTCTATGAGTCCTAGGATGTGAATGCAACTGTAAATTAGAAAGATACTGTGTTCAATATTCATGTTCACCAAAATGAACCATCAATTTTAGGGTGTATCTATGTGCTTCTCTTGCACTCTTATGGTTTGTCACCTAAAACGAGGGAGATAGAACCCAAAAATTGAGGTGGTTCACTCAACTAAGGAATGTATGATATAAATATGACCAAATGTAAAGATCTAAAAGCAACTAAGTGATGAAATTGACTAATTATGAATGCAAAACTAATGAAATATGCAATGTTTGAAAATGCAAATGTGAGATGTAGAAAATGAACTAAAGACGTAAACAAATGCAACATAATTGAATGAGGTTTAACAAAGTGCACCTAGAAGTTGAATGCACTGATCCTAGAAGGTTATGAAAAATGGAATAATTCACTATTAATCACCAGTGGGACTCATTCGCCACTGATGGTGAATCAATCCTCCTAATGGTAAAATGACCTGAAATTGCTTTCTGAGGGTCAGGAATTGGATTTTAAAAAAATAAACTTTTCTAGCCTATAGATGGGACTCATTCACCATAGAAGGTGAATCAGTCCTCCTCCAAAATTTTGCAAATTCAAAATTCAATTATGTAGTTCTAGATTTGCACTTGTCTTCTTGTCAGGTTGGTGGAGTTAAATTTGTAGAAGACGGGTTGTATGTTGTCACCAAGCTTGAATTAGTGTTTAGTTGACTTGAAACACTTTCATTACTTCTTGACCACTTTTCAACACCTATTTAGTTGCCAAATCTTCCTACAAGACCTGCAAACACACATGCAAAGAAGGGGGAAAATGGTTAAGGGTAAGAGAATAGGGATTTTCCTTGGTCAAACCCACTTTGGTAATCAAACCCTTTATAAAGAAATGAAATGAAATCAGCAAGGAATGATGAATAAACAACATACAAGTGTCCTAAACTCACCAAAGAATTGTTGTAGAAGTCTGAAGATATGTCAATGGCTGCTCCAAGATGCTTGATAAATGCTTGATAAAATGATGCTTTGATGGATTGAATGCTTTAATGAACTAGTGAATGAATTAGGATGAATAGGGTGTATTAGGATTTAAAATTGATGGAAATAGACTTATTTATACACACTTATGCCCTAATTACCCAATAATACATCATCAGAGGCTGACATATGGTATTTTTGAATAAAAACACAAAAGAAATTTTGAATTATTTTGAATTTGGAACGAAGAGGGACTCATTCACCACCCTTGGTGAATGGCTCCCACTCTAGGCTTGTAAGTGGGTATCGGAAATTAAGTTGCATTTAGTGTTTTTTGTTAGGTTTACATTCAAAAATACACTTAATTAAGGTTTATGAGTGCAAAAAGGGGCCAAATAAAGCATAAGAAAGGTGTAAATAGTGATAACAAGCCTAGAAAATTGTGAAAGCTTGTTACAAGACTTTACAACCATTTGAAATAGGACTTGATAAGGGATAAAATGGTGATTTTTAGATGAATTATAATAAGAAGAGTCTAGAAAAGTGTAGAAATGTGTTACAACACTTCACAAAACCTTCAAAAAACATCATAATTTGAATGTTTAGGACCTAATGTGAATGCATAAGTTACATTGAAACATTAAATCAAGGAAAAATAGGTCAAGCATCATGACAGAAAGACCTAAAAGACCATGAAAATGTCAATGATCCATTTTTCGATGGTACACTTTGCTAAATTGGTAAAAAATTAGTTTGTGTTAATAGATTTATTTTTACTTATGTACACTTAGTTAATTTAAACTTGAATTTTATATATGGAAGGGCTCTCACCCATTTACAAATAGTGAAATATAAAATATGAAAGAGTAAAATATTAAACAAACTATATGTTATTAGCAACTAAATGTCAAAAATGTAGACTTCAAGAGAGAGCCTAAACATGAAATTTACCAACCAAAAAGAAAAAGATTAGACAAATGGAATCTAACCATGGTAGATTTGTACAACTTGCAAGATTATCTTATAGGGAAGATAATTAAATTTGTGTGATGTGAGAGTAATTAGGGTGTAGGAATGTTTCCAATTAGGTATCATTGTGGTTAAGATTATTTTCAAAGATATGTTGAAACCTTCCCACCTAATGGATTGTGGGATATAGTAGTACCATTGGTGATCAATTTATTGACTTTGACATTAGCTAAGTGAATACTAGGGTGTTTTACAAATACTAATAGCAATGCTAGAAGACAATAAAATTGAAATGGTCTTGCAATTCATGTAGTTGAAAAATGAGATTTTGGAGCTTCCAATTAATCCCCCTTGTATTATTCATTGCATTAATCATAATGAGAGACTCTAAATTAACTTTGGTATCATTGAGATTCAATTCAATAGCCATCTTGAGACCATAAATAAGAGTCCATAACTCAACCATAATATTAGTGGGATTTAAGCATATAAGTGAATCCCAATTTTGGGTGAAATTTCAAAGCTGTGAGAAACTTTAGGCCAACTTGTGAGAAAAACTAAATATAAACATTTCTAACGAAAAATTTAGTTTTGGCTAGACATGTGGTTTTATTGGATTCATTTTAACTAAATTAGATATGGGCCACAAATTTTCAATCTAGAAATATCTACTAGATATATATGTAGTATCACTTTGGGGAAAATTTACCAAAAAAATATTATTCAAAATAATATTTTCACAACTCCTAATGAAGATACCCTTTTGTATATTTGTAAATGAAGTTATTGATTATATATATATATATATATATATATATATATATATATATATATATGTATGTATTTATTATTAAAAGTAGGCCATCAACACCAAAATAAAAGGTTGATTATCTTGTAAGAAAAAATACTAAAATTCATTAAAAAATATATGGGGCACTAGATAAGAGTTTTAATGTCAAGATATTTTTTTTATAGTTTTGATAAATAGTTAAGACAAATATGATATCTCTCTGAAATAGTCATGTTTTAAGTACACATAAATTTTAAGATTTATTAAAAAGTATAATTATCAGTATAGGAAAAGAAATAATCCATGCGCTAAAGTTTCAAGTTATAAATACTAAAAAATTGAAGGAAAACAATTACTATATATAGAAAATGGTGTCCCACTTAATCTGATTTTTTAAAATTTTATCACCAAGTAACTTATAGTGTCATTTTAAAAAAAATTGCATTCAAATAATGTTTTAATTTTTTAAAATAAATACAAACATAGAATTTTAGGATAGGTGTCATAACCTTGCTCTTGATGTTAAATTTATAAAAATAGTGTGATTTTTGTTGTCAAAAAATAAAAAACTCAATTTTTAAGTTATAGAATTATTTTTAGCCAAAATAAATATTCAAAGTTGTTCAATATAGGCAAGCAGGATGCATGTTGCATAGGTCTCTTTGATCTATATTAAAAAATGGGCCTAATCAGATTCGTAGGTTAAAATTTATATCCTCTAGAAGTTTTCATAGGAAATGTAAATATATTTTGAGCACATAAAAGAACTATAAGGTGGAGTTACACTTGTTGACCAACTTATGGTGCATGCTATGACATATTATAAAACATGTTTTGTTGGAGATCATAAAACCAAAATGGAATGCCCAATTTGGTGAATGGATTATAACAAGGTTATGATAGGTGAGAGGAATATACCATTTTAGCTTGTGGGCCAATCTCCAAATTTGGTATTTAGTTGCCACCTTATGGGTGGTTTTAGCTCATGGATTTCTAATTGCCATTGATTATATATATAAAGCTATTAGGATTTCTATAGATCTCTAGTTGTTGATACTTCTACGAATCTTTTATTTTTCACTATACTATTAAACTATTTTTTACTAAAATGGTTTACCCCACATACACCTATGCTATGGTATATTATTTAAATTATATTTAAAGTTATTTCTTCTTTATATAATTGTCCAAAAAAATAAAATTTACATAATATTTTTCTTAAAATTTTAGTGTAGGAAGCATTTTCATATATCTTTGTTCCTGTCATTTGGTATCAAAGCCTCATAACCATAGATTTTAGGTGTTGGGTAGAATATTTTTTCATTACTCTTCATTTCAGTGGATGATTTCATAGAGAGGGTTTTGATCTTGCTGTGAGAACAAATTACAAACACATCAAGGACAAATATGAAGAAAGTCTCTAACATAAAATTTAATTTACGAAAGCTCAAAATTGAGGATGTGCTTATGTAATAAGATCTATGGGCTATCATATCTAGATCAAGCCTAAAGCTACATCATAAGAAGATTGGGACAAGATGGGTAGAAAAGAAAAGGGTTTCATTACTTGCTTAGTTTGACCAATTCAATGTTACTATTATGCATGAACAAACTACTACAAAATACTTCTAGAAAAATATTGGAGAAAATTGTTAGGCTAAATCCCTAGTGAATATGTTTTTATTGAGAAAGAATTTGCATACCCTTAGAATGGAAGACAATGGGTATATTAAATTCAAACATATAGACACCATCAATATGATATTGTCCTAGTTGTGCTCCATGAAAGTAAAAACATATGAGGATAAATGGGTGGATTGTTGTGTTTTTTATTAAATTTAGGGGCTCACATGATTACAACCACTAGGAATAGTACCATAAAGTTTAAGATAAATAAAGTAGCTACGTATTTAATTTTTGAATAAATGAGAAGGATGAATTTTGAGTTAGATAAGGAGGATGAAATAATTCATCAAAGATATAATAAAAATACAAGAAGAGGGACAAGAAGAAAGATAAGTCTAGATCCAAATCTTTTGGGTGATCCAAATATCTTGGAAAGTTCAAGGTGAATTATTAGAATTATGAAAAATAGATACACCTAAGAAGAGATTATAAGGAGGACAATAAGAAGAAAATGGTATATTCTAATGAATATTTTGAGAGATCCTCCCAAGATAAAGGTGAGATTTTCATTGCTACATTGTCTACTCATGCATTGAAAGGTTCATGGTTAATATAATATGGTTCCTCTTTCCAAATGACCTCAAATTGAGAGTTTATAAAATATGAATAATATGATGGTTGAAGTGTGTACCTTGATAATTTTTCTCATCTAAAGATTATTGGCCATGGTAGAATCCTAATTGATTCATTAATGGATGAGTGAAGGTGTACTACATATCCCTAATTTTCCACATGGCCTACTTTATATAGGTCAAGTGGAGGGTGCAAGATGGTTAACGGAGTTTGGGTTATTTCTAAGATTGTTTAAATTGACACCTTGTTTTAGCTAACACATATGTAGTTCAATGCAATAATTCTTTAATTCCTATAGTGAAGAGATTTGTTTAATATTTACCTTCACAATTAGAACCAACAAAGATGTGTGTTGTGTCTAATTGTGATGTCAAAATTTTGTGTATCTAAGGGTTCTCATACTTTGGAGACTAAGCTACCAATAGAGAAAATAATATTGCATAAATGGATGGGTCATATAAGTGAGAAGAGTTGAAGTATATTAAAAAAAACCACGTTGAGAGGTGAAATGATTATAATATTGAATTTATTTTTTATCAACATTTTGTTTATGGATTTTTTTTTATTCTAGTTCTCATGATTATTTTGGATGTTGGATTTAATCCATTTTGATGTATTTGGCCATGCTAATGTCCTTTCAATTTCCAAAATTGTATATTATGTTTCGTTCATTTATAATTATAGTAGAATGGCACAAGCTTTGAGACCCTAGGGTTGAGAGAGTTTTTTTTATTGTAGAGGCGTTATCTTTAGTGAAGCCAAGTCTTCTTTGATAGAATTGTATCCAAAGAAGGAAAGAAAAAAATAAGGTTTTGGTTCAACTAACTTCAATGATTGAGAATATTGAATCAAAAGCCCCAAAAATACTTGTAGAGGAGTCTAATTCAAATAATTTAGAGAGTTTTGAAGAAGAGATTTAACCTCCACCTTAGTCATTAAGGAAGTTAATTCAACAAAGATAATAGGTAGACAAGTATACTTGGACAAGTGGAGATGTATATTTGCTTTGATTACTAACACTAATGAGCCTAGGACTATAAAGGAGGCTATGGGTATGAGTGATGAAAAGAATTGAAAAGTGTCCATGGATGTGGAGATGACTAATTTGAAGAAAAATATTAGATGGGACCTAGTACATTTTCCTAGTAGATCAAAGCCCATTGGATGAAAAGGAATGTTCTAAAGAAAAATAGGGCCTAATAGAAATTTTAAGGAACTTAAAATGCAAGATTGTTTGTGAATGGTTATTCCTAGGTTGAGGGAATAAATAATGGTTAGATTTTATTTTTAATATAAAACTTTACATCCATTTGATTTATTTTGTAACTTGGCCGAAAATATGATCTTAAGATTGAGTAGACAACTATGAAGAAAAAAATTATTCAAGGTTATTTGGAGGAAGAGACTTATCTGTCACAACTAGAGCTCTAAATTGATAAAGGTTTTACCAAAAAAAGAGTCTCTAAGTTGAAGAAATATGTGTATGGTCTTAATCAATCTCCTAAGTTGTATGGTTTTTTTGAATCTTTTGTGTTAAGTTTGATATTTATAAAATACCCAAATTAGTCATTGCATCTAGTATAAGATTTATGGTGATTGTATTCTCATTATTATTTGATTTAATGATGATTTATTTTTTGAGAATGAGAAACATTGATTTATGAATTTATGTCTTAGATTCTAGCATCTTTTGAGGTCAAGGACTTAGGAACAACTAGGTGCATTTTAAAAATAGAGGCCAAAAGAGGTAGAGTGAAGAAATACTTTTGTTGGGCTAGAGTAATTCTATGAAATTAGTGTTAGAGATATTTAACATGTTCAATTCAAGGTCTTTATGTGTTCCTATTATGAGGGGACATAATTATCTATTGGGCAGTGTCCAATTTTTCTTCAAGTGAGATGGAGGATATGTCATAAAGACCTTATGCTAGTGCAATTAGGAATTTGATGTATGGTATGGTCTATAAAAGACTTAAAAATTCATATGAATATGAAGAGATTAGCTAGCAGAGACCTCTAAAAATAATATGACATGTATAAAAATTACCCTTAAGATTATTTTATTATAATAAAAGTAATATAAATGTTAATTATATAAACCAATTAATTCATTTTTTGTTAGATTTCTTGACATATGAATAGCTGGCCATGTTTAAGTGACCCTCATTATGAAGTGTAGCATTTATAATAGATATTAAATAAACCCATTTCATAATTTTTTACACCTATTTAGTCACATATTTTGTTAAAAGGTGCAAGACAACTAAGAGGGGGGGGTGAATCAGTTGCCAAAAAATTCAAACATAAAATTCAAACACTTATCAACTTCACAACCACACAATTCTATTACTAAGTATGTGATACAAGCAAGTTGGTTGATAGTCACTATCTAGCTCAATTTGATTAGATACAAACAAGGAAACAACCTTCACAACTCAATTTTTGTTAAACTATCCCAAGACAACACTAATAGGCTTCTAGCCTTCAAACATAAAAAAATGGACTTATCTTTAGGAGAAGAATGTACAAAGGCCAAACCAACACCAACCAAGGTTAACCACAGACCCCAAAACAAAATTCCAAAAGATCTCACAAAGTTTCTTTGTACCAACATTAAGATTCAATAGTCTGGCCTATTTTGAAGGCTACAAAATTAGCCCTAAATTAGAAAGGAACCACTTCTTAAACTCCTTATTTTCATCAAAACTCACTAGAAAGAGTTAAATTGTGACTCAAAACCACAAAATCCCCAATCAAAATTCCATACCATGACCACTATGATGTTGTTTTGCAAAAGCCTCCATTTACAAGTAAAACTCTAGGATTTATTGAAAATAAAATACCCTACAAAAACTTAAGAATCCATCACAAGACCAGTCCCATCAATATTTTTTCAAAACCCTACTTTAGTTCCTTCATTTCACCATGAAAAAACCATTTATGACCCTAGGGCTACACTCTAAGAACACACAACTCTCTTCTCTTACCCTCTAATACATAAAAAAACTTAGCCTACCATTTATTATGCTATTCCATCAAGACAAAAATTGGAATAGTAGATGGAATGATAGATTACATTATTAAATTCTCAAACAAAGCCTCACTGGCCTATAACAGACAAGTTTATAAATCTATAAAGTTCTCCCACTAGAATTGAAGTTGGACTCTCAAAAGGGATTTAAAAGAAATATAATGTATGCCACAACATAATCTTAAGAAACTCAAATGATTATAATGTTTTATGGGTTTGTACAGTAGCAACAAAGTTTAGGAAATTAGAAAAGATGTAGTGAATGAACGTTGTATTGATTTGAAACTTCAAAAAAAACTTTGACAACCACTTGTTTGGGCCTTCTTGAGGTCTTATATAACCATTACATTTCAATTCCACTCACTCCAATGTACATAACTAGATTTTGAACTTCCTAGACCCTTCATATTCCTTAAATTTGTATTTTTAACAACTTTTGATTGACAACTTTATTTGCACTTTTGCAATTTTTTGACCCCAAAACACAAATGACTCAAAATCAACTTATTACAAAGAGAATGGTCTAACAAGACCTTAGTTTAGCATAATAGACTTCAAAACGCCCCTAAGCTACCCTTGAATCACCCTATCAACCTTCAAAAGATCAAGTTTTTTTCAATAAGGTATAGGTGCTCTTGCACCATACACCCCCACAGGAAAGAACTCATGCCAAATGAGTTGCATATGATTCCAATTTCTCCAAGTTTCATACATGTTCCTCTGGTCTACAAATTCTCTCCACTGGTTAATACACACTAAACTTGTAATCTACCTTGCACCTTTAACATTCTTGAGATTGTTTACAATTGAATTTGTCTTCATCTTTGTATTTAGACCTAAAAATGGTCTCCTCCATATTCTTTGATTAAAACAATAATGCATTCCTTTTTCAACACCTACAAACAAACACATGTTATTATTCCATTGATATGTCTTCTTCTCTATCTCATTTCCATGCTTGCATTTGTCCTCAATTCTTTTTCCATCCTGTTCTTTAACAACTGTCATCAGACTTTTTATCTCATCACTAAGTACCATTGTACCAATAGACCTATCTCTCACTATACTCATTGTTCCATTAAGTTTATGTCCTACTACACCTATAGTTATTTCTTATTTTTTAATCTTATTCTCAACCAAAGGGCATGCAATAGACCCTACCATGACATTGGTGTTCAAATTCATTGTCCTCAAATCTGAAACAACTTGCTTACCTGCTACCAAAGCATTTTTTGTCTTCATAATGACTGTAGTATCCAAATTTTTGTCTTCCTTCACATCTTTTACAAGTTCTCTTCTTCCACACATTATCACTTTTTCTTTTCCTTTCTCATCTTCCACCAATGGAGTTAAGACAAACTTGCACCCATCCTTCATTATTGTATAGGTGTTATCTCTACCATCACACAAGGCTCACCTAGATCATATTGCAAGGGTCTACCTAGAAGTAGGTGACAACAATCCATGGGAAGAATATCACAAACTACACTATCTTTATAACCCCCAATCTAGAAATCAACAACGATCTTTTAATTCACCAACAAAGACTGCCCATCACTCAACCATGACACTTTGTAAGGCAATTCATTAGGTACTTTTTGCAGATTTAATTTGTTTACCATCTCACTAGACACCATGTTTTCAATAGATCCAAAATCAATCACAATCTTACACACCTTATTTTGCACTTACATGAAGTCTTGAAGAGGCTCTTTCTTTGCAAAGGTTCCACCTCCTTGTCTGCCTTCAATATTGTCTTCCTCATCATCAACATCTCCCCTATTTTAGGAGTAGCTCTCAAACTTGTAGAATGATTTCTTTCGCACTCCTCTTCTTGAGCCAATTGTGCTCTCCTATCTATCCTTTTTTCACCACTTGATGAACTACCAACGCTTTCAAGAAATTTCCAAGATGGATGACAATATTCATTACAAGTATAACACCTCCCTGCAAAATCATTAGTGTTTCTACCACCACTAAACCTTCCTCTACCTATAAAACCTCCTCTAATATCAACACATTGCTCCTTACCTTTATTTTCTCCTTCTTGTTCTTCCAATGACTGCTTTGGTGTA
>VDFB02016637.1:0-16880 GCA_007258455.2 Sequoia sempervirens | reverse complement strand
TCATGTCTTATCTTGTAGAGGATAATCAATTTATGTGAAGGAGAGTAGATTTTACATACAAAGCCATCCAAATAAAAAAGTAGAATTGTGAATTCATTTTGTGAGAATTTTGACAAAGAATTTTTTTGTAAGTTTCGTTGTAACTATTTTAGTGTATTTTGAGGTTGGCACTTCTTGCTTCATGTGAGGTTGATGCCTCTTGTGCTCTGGGTTGGTGCTCAAATTGGGAGATTGATGTCTCCTTTAGGTTGGTGCCTATAAATTGTTGTGGGGATTGGTGTCTCTAGTGGGTTGGTTCTTGCAAAATCATTATAAGACTTCATTATTTTTGTGAGGTTGGTTTTGTGCAGTAGATCCAACTAAATTTTATCACCGTGGTTTTTCCCTCTAGAGTTTCTGCATAAATCTAGTGTTCCCTTGTGTGATCGTGTTCAATACTACATTGCTCTTGATGATGCTTTGATGTTTAGTGATATATTGATTAAAGTTAAAATTTAATGATATATTGATTCACACCCCTTCTCAGTATATTTGTGTGTTAAAAAATTGGTACCAGAGCAAGGTTCTGTGGTGCAGTTTAGCAACTGGAGGTAGATCTTGGATTTGAACACATGACAAGTCAAGATGGATCTCACTCAAACAAGGCACCACAATTTAATGTGAAAAATTATGCCTTCTAGAGTATAAGGATGGAAGCATACTTGCAATCACTAGGATTTGATGTTTGAAAATATTTTGTGGATGGCTATACTACTTTTGCAACTCCTCCAATAGATCAGGATGATAAGAAATCATGTGAGTATAATGCTAAAGCTAATAATGCTATTTTGACTGGACTAACAAATTATGAATTTGTCAAAGTAATGCATTGCAAATATGCTAAGGATATTTGGAAAAAAATCATAGTTTCTATGAAGGGGATGATAAGGTTTAGTAGGCCAAGCTACAAACTCACAAAAGCAAGTTTGAAAACCTGAAGATGAAAGAAGAGAAAAATATTGTTGATTATTTTCTCAGGGTGGATGAAATTTTCAGTGCTATCAGAGGACTTGGTGAAGAATTGAACGAATTGGTAATTATCAAGAAGGCATTCAGATCCCTTTCCCAAATGTATGATGTAAAATTTTTTGCTATTGAAGAAGCTAGAGATTTCAATAACCTTGCAATGGATGAACTATTTGGATCTCTCACTGCTTATGAAATGAGGAATGTAAAGAAGAAGACATCAAAGAAAGAAGTTTCTTTCAAAGCAACCAAGAAAGAGAGGAGTGAAGAATCTAATCCAAGTGATGTGTTTGATGATGAGGAAGCTAACTTTGTGAGGAAGTTGAAGAAAGGTTGTAGAAAATATAAAGGTAAGTTACCAGTCAAATGCTTCAATTGTGGTAAAGTAGGCTACTTTGCTTCTAAGTGTCCTTCTGGGAAAAATCAAAGTAGTGATCAATACAGAAACAAAAAGAAGAATTTTCACAAGCATAAGAATAATATTTATTCAAAAGAGGATAGTAGCTCCTCTAAATATGATCAATATACTTTTGAAGAAGAAAGTGAATAAGTTATATTCATGGCAATAAAAGATGAAGAAGATATGAAAGATCTTTATGAAGAAGAATGTGAAGTAGACTTAGAGGGATAACTCCTCTACATTGATTGATCTAAAAGAAGAAAGGAAAGAATAAAAAATTGAAGGTGAAACTTAAAGAATATGAAAAGATGATTATTGATTGAAAATTTAGATAGAAGAAGAAAGAGGATAGAAGATGTCTTGTCAGAAAAATTAAAGGCAAAGGGAATGGACTATGAAAGGCTTGAGGCCAAAATTGTATCCTTGAGAAAGGAATTCAAAAAGGATAAGGATCAATTCAATAAGAAATTGAAGTATGAGAAGAGCATTTAAATTCTAGATGAGATCATAAACAACCAAAGGTTACCTTTCATCAAGATTGGACTTGGTTTAGATGAAGGTCGACTTCCAAAGAGGACAATTGCAAAGCAAGTTGATGGGAATACCTCTAGTAGCTCAAATTTTGATCAACCCAAGAAGACTAAAGAACTTAGAAAGGAAGATGGTTTCTTTCAAGTTCAATAGAAGAGGAGATTCAAAAAATCAAATATAGAAAGGAAAGCATATAATAATAGGTTCAATTATTCCTTTTTTTGTTACTCTTTTACTTGAAATAAATTTGGTCAAAAGATAATAGTTGTAGAAGGTTCCCTACAAGGAACAGTAATTATGTAAGAAAAATTATTTTGCACCTTTAGTTGATTTCAACACCATATGTTACAAGTGCAACAATTTTGGGCACACGAATTTTTTTTTACATAAGTGGTTTTAAAAACCTCCTAGACAAGAAAAGAAAGAGAATATAAATATTTTTGCTAGTTAGAAGGAAGAACCAAAAAATGAATGGAAATGAAGAATAAAAATCAATGATTGTTCAAATTGTATTTCATGCTCAAGAAAATCCATGGGTCATTGACAATGGGCGCTACAGTCACATGATTGGAGATAAAAGTGTAAG
The DNA here is from genome assembly GCA_007258455.2 of Sequoia sempervirens. NCBI lineage: Eukaryota > Viridiplantae > Streptophyta > Pinopsida > Cupressales > Cupressaceae > Sequoia > Sequoia sempervirens. Next base: position 14,358 of record VDFB02016637.1, on the reverse strand, counting down.
AGAGGGGGACCACCACGTGCAAGGCCCCAAGTCATGGAGGGCCAATATGCGGAAGGATACCCTAACTTACCTCATCTTAATGGGGTGTTAGGATATGCGGGATGAGAATGATGGGACTATAAGGTCCTTCCATCACTCTACAGATCCAAAATGCAAAATGGGGCTAGGCAAGTTGGTTTTCAAGTTCAACACTGCACCATAGGAAGCTCTCTACTTGAGGACTAAAGCGCGGTCCTTGGACAACAACGCGACACGCTGACATCTCTCAAGTGCACCGGCGTCCATACGACTAGAAAACTATAGAGACAAGGTCAAACCTAAGAAAACAAGCTAATGACCCAACTAAGTATTGTTAAAGGGCCAAAATAATGTGATTAAGTAAAAAAATACTCTCTAATGTGATAAAGAAAAAATGAAAGAGTTAAGTGGCAAGAAGGATCTCACAAAGAAACTCATTTTCCAGCTAGCTCCTTGAGAACACGTTCACCTACAAACAAAGAGGAGGGGAATGTTGGGTGGCTATATAGGGTCTTGCCTCAGTTAGACCCCATTTTGGTGTTTCCACCTCCACGGATAGCCAAGAAAAAAAGTATGATAAAGAAAGTACTATAATAGAGAACACCAAAAAAAATACAAAACAGTAAGTGTGCTTACTCAACCAAGTGATAGAGGAGAGGAAAGGGAAGCTTACCACCTCGACCAAGAGAACTTAAGGCTACTTGGGGGAGAAAATGAGAGTAATCGAGCCTCTATTGCAATGGTGTTATCACCAATTTGCTCTATCAAAGTGATGGAGTGAATTTGTTGTTGCAATGAAGTGCCTGGAATGCTTGGAGTGAGTGCAAGAGTGTGAAAGTGAGATTGTGAATGAGGTGAAGAAGTTCAACTGAATGCTTAGAGGATGAAATGCTTGTTTAAGGAGTGAATTTGAAAGAGAGAGTGAAGAAAATGACCATATTCTGGTCGGTTAGCCGAATAGGGCATTACAACTTGACTCCCAATGAGAAGTGTATTGATAGCAAATCGATTGGAATATGGCTGGGATGAAAGGATGGTGGAATAGGCAATTTCAGCCATCAAGAATGTATACCTAAACCATCAAGGAAGCAAACCATGATCTGGAAAACTTGAAGTTGCAGGGAAAGCAAAGGACTTCATAGCTTCTCGAAACTATGAAGTTGAAGAAAGAAAGTGTCTTATAGGCCTGTAGACCTACAAGGAGGCAACCTCCAAGATCTCTCGCATGAAGGAAACCCCATGAAGTAAGCGCCTTATAGGCCTACACACCTGCAAGGAAGGTGTCCCCCAAGAAATCTAGCATGGAGGAAACCTAAAGGAAGTGCCCTACAGGATCTTAGGCCTGCAGGGAGGTATCCCCCAAGATCTCTCACATGGAGGAAACCTGAGAAAGAAAATTCTACAGAGTTAAGAAGTGGCCAAGTAGGCGAGTAAGTCAATAGTCATGCAAATCATTGATAATTTGGAAGACTTTCAAAGCAGTCCCTTGGGAACCCTTCAAAAGAAGAGGGGTCCACTAAAGGGACACATTGTTTGAAAAGCAAGGTCTAGTTAGGCTGCCCCCAAGCTAGAGATAAAAAAAATCATTTGAGAAAAAGACTTTCAAAGGGGATCCCTCAGAAACCCTTCAAAAGAAAAGGGGTCCACTAAAGGGATGCACAATTCGAAAGTAGATGTTTTCTTTCTCAGATCGATCCATCATCAAGGGATCCTATTGAAAGATGTTCACTTCATTAAGGAATTCAAAAGGAAGAATATTCCCCCATGTGAGGGGAAGGTCAAAGCTATTCCCGCTTTGGAGGAAGGTTTCCAAGTCCTTTCTTTACAAACTCGTGATGAAAGAAACATGTTCCATTAGGGTTCCAAGTTGAGAATGTGATTATGAAGAAAGGTTTGTGAATTTTTTTGAGAAAAGATTCATTGGTGACAAATGCATTTTCTAAAAATTGGAGTGTTAAAGAAAGACATATTCACACATAAGAGGGACAACTCAAGCAAAGAAGAGAGAAAGATAAAGAGAAAGAAAAAGAGAGAAGACAACATGAACAAAGGGCATAGGGGGATTTGGTTTAGCGGGGTCAGATCTGTCCAAGCTCATATAAATAATAGGTAACTGCAGTGCAAGGAAAATATCATCAATCCCCAACCAGATCAAGAAGAATGCATGGAAAACAATGTAAAAATAAAAAAAATTGGATCAATATGGAAGGGAAGCCTAAATGCCCCCAACGCTTTGCATCATCCCCAATTTGTTGAAAATCAAGCACAAACATGGAAGAATGATGATACAAATAGAAGAAGGTTCATGACACAAAAAATCATTCCTGTATCCAAGCACTAACAGGGGTGATGAGGGTCATCCAGGAACACATGGCACGATCGTGGGGTAACACATCACAAAACACACACACACAAAAGATCAAGAAGAGGCCTCCTCCTAACATTGATCAACCAAGAGGTCATCCTCTTCCCACTCTAGATCATCATAGGGGGAAGGAGGATGAGCCTGCAATGGTGGGATGTTAAGAAGAGGAGCATCCGACCCTTCCACAACAAGGGCCAAGGAAGAAGGCCTTGCAAGGTCTTCTTCATTGAGCTCTTGTGGAGCTAGGGTCAACGATTTTGCAAAGATCACTGAAAAGGCTGAAACTTCATCCATGGAGTTAAACATGCACCCTACAGGAGCTTTGTGTCTAATTTTAGTGGATGGAGCAAGCTACACTTGAGATTCACCACTAGGCTCACCGAATGACTCAAGAGCGGTGACAAACTCAGGGGAAGCCAAGACTGGTTTCGTCACCAAGACAGAACAAGTCAACGTGGGGCCACCTTGCAGAGAAGGCAGACTCCTCTTATGTCCCTCGCTGCTAGAAGGACTACACTCCACCTTTTGATTCATCAAAGGAGATGAACTCCCCACAAATGAGGCTGGAGGTGTGAAGGAAGAGGAGGAAAGAACCATGGTGGATACAACTAAGGTATTGATCATATCCACGAGTTTCAGGAAAGGATGGATGTCCGGAATGGACATCAAAAAAGGAAACTCCACTATAGGAGTGATGAACACTTGTACCCCCTTGGGGTTAGGTGCATTTGTACTTACAAAAAAAGTTGAAAGAAGTGTGGGACCAGACTGAAGAGAGGCGAAAGGAAGGGGAGAGGAAGACACTGCAGGAGGCCCTTAAGTAGGGGCTGTCGTTTCTTCCTCCTTCCTTTGCAAGGAAGTCTGCTCAACCAAGAGAGCCTTTCGCCAATGCTTGTGCTCGTGCATAAGGTGGTTTCTACGACTCTTTGAGCTGGAGGCCAGAGGCTGCGAAGGAAAAAAAGGCTCCTGCTCAACCATGGGGACGTCCACTACAGTTGTTTCCAGCAGAGGAATAGATTCCTAAATGGGAGCAGGAGGAATAGGTTGAGAAGTAGCAAGGGGAGTTGGCTCAAGAGCCTCGACATTGGGCCTCTTCTCGTTCACTACTTTGGGGGTAGGAGCGGTAGGAGGCTGCAAAGGTCGAGACAAAGAGGACTCACCTCGAGAGACCTTCTCCCTGTTATACCAAACAAGTCTAGGCTCCATCGACAGAATAAGAAGTTTGAATGCAAGATGCTTAGGCTTTCACCAAGCGGGCACCATAGGATTCTCCTACAAACAAGGAGTAGAATTTGATGGTACCATAGCAGAGCGAGAAGAAGCGTTAGACTGACCAACGGAAGAGGATGAAGAAAGATCTCGGGACCGCTTCTCTTCTTCCTTCCTTCGTGCCTTAGCGACATCATTGTCAATTTTTAAGCAGGCCCTATGTGAAACAACATAAAGTGACAGAGGGTATCTCACTTTCGGCCTTAGGTACCCTTTCTTATAGTTCTGTTATGTTCAGTGCAAAAGGTTCATTTTAGGCGGAAGAGGACCAACAGGTGCAGGCTAAGAGTAGTCCAAGGAGTAGCTACCATGAGCAACCGATGGTCTATAACCGGTGTCGTGGATTACGTGTATGAAACCCCCGTGGATAAATTTTAAACATTTATGCACAATTGAGGGTATCTCATTCATTGCCACCAACCTAGTGATACCTAACTTTACTCTAAAGATCTCAGACCTAGGTTTAATGTTGAATATGAGTTTCATGGATTTAGGTCCAACCAAGACTGACACGACAATACTACCCAAAGGGGGAATAGAAAGCTTGTCATGCGTGCGGATGGTGCTCACAGGTGCGTCATACCCATCTTTATGTAAGAAGTTAATCAACATAATCTCCTCGGTTATTATGTTTACTTGTGACGTCAGATCAACAAGAACACCCGCTACGATGTTTCCATTGATCCACGCAAGAATATATAGAGATGGTTCCTTGTTAAAACCCATCAGTAGGTCCTGAGATGTAAAGGTTATACCAGTACCACTGTCCATAGGCTACATAGAGGGGATAGGTTGATGCAGGAAGGAGGCCATTATGCACACTAGACGATACTTCCACAAAGTCCCTAAAGGTTAAAGGATAAGACAATGACCCAATTAAGGTTTTTTTATGCAACCCCTTCAGAACCTTCCAACTACATCAAATAGGGGTCACAGGTTGGGTTATAAGGTGACAACCTAAAAAAATTCACACCTACAACACTCCTAGAGTACGAGGAAAGGAACTATTAGTATTGCAAAAAAGGAACCAAAATGGTTCATGTCAGGTTCACCAAAAATGTAAGAGAGGGGGACCACCTCATGCAAGGCCCTAGGTCACGGAGGGCCAATATGCGAAAGGATTCCCTAACTTAAATCAACTTAACGAGGTGTTAGGATATGCAGGATGAGAATGATGAGGACTATAAGGTCCTTCAATCACTCTATATACTCGAAATGCAAAATGGGGCTAGGTGAGCCAGTTTTCACGTTCAACACTGTACCTCATGAAGCTCTCTACTCGAGGATGAAAGCACGACATGATGGCGTCTCTCAAGTGCACTGGCGTCCGTACGACCAAAAAACTACAGAGATAAGGTCAAACCTAAGAAAACAAGCTAATGGCCCAGCTAACTATTATTAAAGGGCCAAAATAACGTGATTAAGTTAAAAAAATACTCTATAATGTGATAAAGAAAAAATGCAAGAGTTAAAGTGGCAAGAAGGATCTCACAAAGAAACTCATTCACCAGCTAGCTCCTTGAGAACACACTCATCTACGCACAAAGAGGAGGAGAATGTTGGGTGGCTGTATAGGGGCTTGCCTCAGTCAGACCCCATTTTGGTGTTTCCACCTCCATGGGTAGCTAAGAAAGCAAGTATGATAAAGAAAGTACTATGATAGAGAACACCAAAAACACTACAAAATAGTAAGTGTTCTTACTCAACCAAGTGATAGAGGAGAGGAAAGGGAAGCATACCACCTCCACCAAGAGCATTCAAGGCTGTTTGGAGGAGAAAATGAGAGTACTTGAGCCTTTGTTACAATGGTGTTGTCCCCAACTTGCTCTATCAAAGTATGGAGTGAAGTTGTTATTGCAATGGAGTTCCTGGAGTGCTTGGAGTCAATGCAAGAGTGTGAAAGTGAGCTTGTGAATGAGGTGAATAAGTTCAACTAAATGCTTAGAGGATGAAATGCTTGTTGAAGGAGTGAATTTGAAGGAGAGTGAAGAAAATAGCCATATTTGGGTCGGTCAATCAAAGAGGGCATTACAACTTGACTCCCAATGAGAAGTGTAATGCCTTTGCAGGTTCATCTGCAAGAATCTTCTAGGGACCTAAGCGCACCACGCAGATGTCTGTGTGCTGTGCGGGCATCCTCAACAAAAACTCCCCCATCAATGCTCAAAACAGTCGCCAAGTGTGATGAAAGCAGCAGACTTAGGTGTAATTAAGCCTTCGAACTTGGTTTTCTAAAGTGGAGAAGGGAAAAATGGGAATTTGCATAAGGGTGGAAAATTCACTCCTATACAAAAAGTAAATTCATCATCTTGAAGAAGTGTAATAGTGGTTTAGTTAAATTTGGTGATAATACTACTGCAAGGATTTGTGAAAAATGATCTCTAAGCATTGATGGAAGATCTAGGACAAATGATGTTCTATGTGTTGAATGACCAAAGCATAACCTTCTAAGTGTAAGTCAGATGTGTGAAAAAGGGTACAATCTCACATTCCATTCTCAAAGATGTGAAATCAGGAAAAATGGAAAGATTGTTGCAAAATCAAGTAGGTCAAAAGGAAATCTATACAATTTCACTGAAGTCAAAAGACAAAGTTGTCTTTTGGGAAAATCAAATGAAAGTTGGCTATGAAATAAAAGAATGGGGCATATCAACTTTGATAACCTTGTGAAGATCAGTTCCAAGCATCCTATAAGAGATATGCCAAAAAATACTAAGCCTACAAGCATCTTTTACAAAGAATTCCAACTAGGGAAGTAGACAATAGTAAGATTCAAGATGAAGGAGCATACTACTACAAATCCATTGGAGTTGGTTCATACAGACCTATGTGGATCTACAAAGACAAAAACCTTGCAATAATAAAGGTATATTATATTATTCATTAGCGATTTTACCATAATGACTTGGGTTTCTTTCTTGAGAGAAAAATATGAAGCTTTTAATAAACTTAACATTTTTAAGGCTATGATTGAAAATAAAATGGGGTCAAATATTAAATTCCTAAGGTCTAATAGAGGTGGTGAGTTTAATTCCTATAAGTTTGAAGAATTATGTAAAGAAAATTGAATCAAAAGACAATATTCTAGTGCAAGAACTCAACAAAATGGAGTGGATAAAATAATTAATATAACAATTCAAGAGATGGCTAGGAAAATGCTAAATGAAGCTAGGTTTCTTGATGTATACTAGAGAGAAGCAATTTATATTGTTGTAAATATCCTTAATAGATGACTAATAAGAGTAAACAATTGCAAGACACCATATGAGTTATGGTATGGTAGACCTACATTTGTCAAGAATTTTAGAATATTTAGAAGAAAATGCTACATTAGAAGGGACACGGATAATTTGTGCAAGTTTAAGTCAAGAAGATGAAGATATATTTCTTGGCTACTCATCAAGAAGAAAGGCATACAAATTATACAATAAGAGATTGCACAAGATTGTTGAGACTATAAATGTGAAAATTGATGATCTACATCATTTTCCATTAGTTAAAAGGGATCATTATTTTGAAAAATTAGCCAATACAAAAGAAGATGTAGGTACAAATGAAGAGGTAGAAGAAGAGTTTGAAAGAGAAAATGCAAAAACTCCAGCTAAGTATGTTCATAAAAATCATTCTGAAAGTCAAATTCTTAGAGATACGAATGATGGAGTCGTAAATAGGATAATGTTAGCAAGAATGAATGAATAGGTAAACTTTTCTCTTTTATTTGAAATTGAGCCTAATTTTTTTGCTAAGGCTAGCAAAGATGAGAATTGGATAGAAGTAATAGAAGAAGAATTAAATCAAATTGAAAAGAATGAGATTTGGGAGTTTGTTATAAGGCCTAAGGATAAAAATGTAATCGAAATGAAATAGGTATTTAAAAATAAATTGAATGAAAATGGGAAGGTATTGAGAACAAGGAAATACTATTTTGCAAAGAATATGATTAGGTAGAAGGTATTGATTTTGAAGAAACTTTTGCTCCTATGGTTTGATTAGAAGCAATTGGTATGTTCTTGGAATTTTCAATCTATAGGGATTTTAAGGTATATCAGATGGATTTCAAGTTGACATTTCTCAATGATATTCTTGAAGAGGAATGATCCGTATAGCGGAAGGGATCTATGACAAACGTTGCGAGTGATTACAAACAAAGGTGTAAAGACATCAACAATGAAGTAACAGGAACATTAATTAGAGAAGATTCAAAACATAGAATCAAGAGAGAGATAAGAAGACACCGATTTGATTACAGAGTTCGTCCGAGTGGACTACGTCTCCGGGTCGAGCTCAATCGAGTGACCAGTCTATTGATATGTTCTGCAACGCAGTACAATCTCCACGAGCCTCTTGTAACACTGCTTACAATATCTTGTAGCCTTTCCACAAAGTTATACAAAAGTCTCTCACTCACACCCCTCTCAAAATCTCTCAAGGCTAGGGATGACTAACAAAGAGTAAGAAAACTAACTTTGCCTAATAGGTACCTTACTACAAGACTCAACATCCACCACATCCAACTCAAGCAAATATTCTCCTAATTCCCCCAAAGAAATTCTCCTTACAAAAGCTTCTCAAAGACCCCAAGAGGGAGAACAAGAGAAGAATGATATCTGGCACCCGATGGATGCTTGATCGATTGGATGAAAAAATACCTGCGACTCCTCCCCTTTTATAATTTGAGAGTTTACCCATATGGTAGAAAACCATATGATTATAAAATCCTTATTTCTGGAAAAATTAAAACAATTCCCCTAATAATCTTCAAAATATTTCTAGAGCCCTTCCTTTAATTTATTTTCGCCTTTAGCTGGAGGGGGTTTGTTTTTAATTCCCGTTTGTTTTTGGAACAAATAATATCTGATATGAACCATAGATATCTGATAGTCAAATCCCACCGATGCCTATTTTTTAAAAGCCATTTCAAACCGAACACTTAACAAAACCAACCGGTGCATAGATAAAGTTAAGCCCGAAGTCTTAGGCGAGTTGGTCGGCGGGCTAAGCGGAGAATGGGAGGTTCGGGGTTCAAAACCCCCCAAACTACTTTTTCTTTTCCAAACAAACAGACTGCTCCGTGCCGGTGAGTAGGAAAAGGGGGGCCACGTGTCGCACAACGATTCATCGACGACCCTGAGACAACGTCCACGTCAAGTCCAATCAATATGCTAGCTCACTGCCACGTGTCAACTAAGGATTCGCCGGAAGAACACAGTTAGCTACCACGTCACCCATTGACTCAGCTGCCCAGTCAGCATCCAGTTGGCTGCCACGTCATCAGGAGGACACGTGTCAAGACTTCATTCGCTGATTGTATTGACATCATCCGATGCCACATCACTTATACGGCTGCCACGTGTCATGACCCCATTGGTCCACGTCATCATCCGTATGATGAACTTTCCGCCAAATCAGCAGGATGATGTCATGCTGACGTCAGCAACTGTACCACTTGTACCTCGGTCAACCGAAAACTTTGACTGGCTCTAACTTGCGCACCCGACGTCCGATTTGCACGAAACAAAGGCCGTTGGAATCGTGATGACGAGCTCTTCGTGATGACGCCAGCTTTGACCAATTTGGTGATGATGAATTTTCCACCTTTTTTCCTCCCCTGATAGTTGAGTTGACCAACCTTTGACCGGGCTTTGACCGGCGATATCTCGGACATACGGACTCGAAATTCGACAAAACGGACTTCGTTGTGGTCGTGTCGATGAGCCCTCCGAACTGACACTACTTCCAGCCGATTCTGAGTCCATCAACTTTTCGCCTCCTGATGGCCTCTTGGTCCAAGGGTTGACCCAACTTTGACTGCACGTAACTTATGCAAACGGGCTCCTTTTTTGCCCGTTCAAGTTGCATCAGATTCAGAATTCTGTGCTCTACGCGATGGCACTACTTCCGAGAAAAATTGGAACACTTCAATTTTAGGTCCTGAAGATCCACCTGGATCAAACCTCCCCATTGAAGAACTTTTGGTCCTCCAAAAGTGTATAGTTCCTTCAATGATCTCGCATTCAGCATCCTGCTACTTTCCACAATCTGAATCACTAAAATACACTGCCACATCTGCTTGCTGGGGTCTTACACTTCGGCAATGTAGGAATTCACAACTCCTCATGATGCAGTTCAAAAATGGAACATAAAATACCCAAAGCAAGAAGAGAAAACTGAGGATGATAAACCTAACTTATACCGAATGCGAGATCGGCTTAATGATGCATAACTCTGCCACTCCGCCGCTACTTGGTCAACTCCCACCGATGCCTATTTCAAAAGCCACTTTAAACCGAACATAATTTAACAAAACCAACCTGCATAGATAAAGTTCCTTCACCGATCTCTTCGATTCGCGATCTCAGATCTGACCAAATTGAAGTGTTCCAATTTTTCTCGGCGAAAGCATCGCTGTGAGATGCAAAATTTGAACTGGCAGGTAACTTGAACGCAAAAGGATCCGCTTGTACAAGTTACGGTACGTTGTCAACTTCACCTCGGGCCGCTGAGGCAAAAGTTATGGACCTTAATCGGCCTAAGTAGTGTTAGCCCTGAGGCCCATCAACATGACCCACAACGGTCCATTTTGTCAATTTCTATCCATAGTTCCGATAATTTCGGGTCAAAGCCCGGCCAGTTAGTTGGTCAACTCCAACTATCAGACGAGGAAAAGGTGGAAAATTCATCACGTCTGGCCTGTCAAAGTCGGCGGCCATCGCTAAGAGCTCCGCTGCCACGACTTAACGGTCCGCTCGCTTCTTGCAAATCGATGCCTGCGCGCGGTTAGAGCTACCAAAGCTATTGACCGAAAGGCTAAGTGGCTATTTGCCGACATCAAAGATGACATCATCCTTAGTTGATTTGGCGGACAGGCCATCGCATCGGATGAAGACGCGGACTACCGGGGTCATGACACACGGGTACCGTGATAAGTGACGTGCACGATGATGTCAATACAATCAATGAAGTCTGATGACGGTCCCTCGATGACGCGGCGTTCTAACCTGATACCGACCGCAGCCGAATACCGGTGACGTGGCAGCTGACCGTTCCTTCCGCTAACCTTATCGGTGACACGCAGCGTTGGAGCTTAGCATATTGATTTGACGCGGACGTGGACGCTTGTCCTCGTGGTCGCCGATGAATCGCCATGACGCACCCCTTTTCCTACTCACCGGCACGGAGCAGTCTGTTTGTTTGGAAAAGAAAAAGTGGTTTGGGGGGTTTTGAACCCCGAGCCTCCCATTCTCCGCTTAGCCCGCCAACCAACTCACCTAAGTCTTCAGGCTTAACTTTATCTATGCACCGGTTGGTTTTGTTAAGTGTTCGGTTTGAAATGGCTTTTAAAAAATAGGCATCGGTGGGATTTGACCCCGCAGCGAGCGGGTGGCAAGAGTTACATGCATCGCTAAGCCTCGCATTGTCTATATATGTGGTCCGCGGATTTTATATGATGGTTATTAGGCCCGAATGCCTAAAACAAAAATAACCAAATATTGGTTATTTGTTCAAAACAAACCCGAATTAAAAACAAACCCCTCAACTAAAGGCCCGAAAATAAATTAAAGGAAGGGCTCTAAATAATTTTGAAAGATTATTAGGGGAATTATTTTTTTATTTTTCCAAATAAGGGGGATTTTATAATCATATGGTTTTCTACCATATCGGGTAAACTCCAAGTATAAAAGGGAGGAGTCTTGGAGTATTTTTCATCAATCGATCAAGCATCCATCAGTTGATCATTCTTCTCTTGTTCTCCCTTTCTCTTGGTCTTTGAGAGGCTTTTTGTGAGAGAATTTCTTAGAGGGAATTAGGAGAATATTTGAGTTGGATGTATTGATGTTCTGAGTCTTGTAGTAGTACCTATTAGGCAAAGTTAGTTTCCTTACTCTTTGTTAATCATCCCTAGTCTAGGAGAGCTTTTGAGAGGGGTGTGAGTGAGAGACTTTTGTATAACTTTGTGGAAAGGCTACAAGATATTGTAAGCAGTGTTACAAGAGGCTCGTGGAGATTGTACTGCGTTGCAGAACATATCAATAGATTGGTCACTCGATTGAGCTCGACCCGGAGACGTAGTCCACTCAGACGAACTCTGTAATCAAATCGGTGTCTTCTTATCTCTCTCTTGATTCTATGTTTTGAATCTTCTCTAATTAATGTTCCTGTTACTTCATTGTTGATGTCTTTACACCTTTGTTCGTAATCACTCGCAACGTTTGTCATAGATCCCTTCCGCTATACGGATCAAGGAAGTGTATTTTAAGCAACCTAGAGGATTTCAGTTGTTTGAGAATGAGGATTATTTATACAAATTGAAAAAGCCAAGTATGGAATCAAGCAGGCCCCTAGGGCTTGGTATTCTAGATTAGACACGTATTTGCAACAAGTATTCAAAAGAAGGATTGTAGAAAACAATCTTTACATCAAGACAAAAGGTGAGCATCGGTTAATTGTTATTGTCTATGTTGATGAAATTATTTTTTGTGGTAGAAATTAAAAGATGTGCAAGATTTTTTTCAAAGAGATGCAAAAGGAATTTGAGATGTCTATGCTTGGTGAATTATCATTTTTTCTTGGTTTGTAAATTGCTCAATTAGATAAGGGAATTTTTACCTTAAAAAACCAAGTATGTCAAGGAAATGTTGAAGAGGTTCAAGATGGAAGATTGCAAGCCAGTTAGTACATCAATGGTGACAAGATGTAAGTAAGAAAAAATGATGAGTCACTTGAAGAAAATCAAACTCTATATAGGTCAATGATTGGAAACTTGTTGTATCTGACTGCATCCAAACTTGACATTATGCAAGTAGTATGCATGGTAGCAAGATTTCAAGTAGCACCTAAAGAAACTCATGTAAAGGTAGTAAAGAGGATTTTTAGATATTTGAAAAATACTACTAACTATTGTTTGTGGTATCCCAAAGATGATGATTTTACTCTAGCAACTTACACAGATGTTGATTGGGTAGGAAGTGTTGATGAAATAGAGATTACTACTGGTGGAGCATTCTTTCTTGGAGACAAAATTATGTCATGTCTAAGCAAGAAAGAAGATTCAATATCTTTGTCAATAGCAAAAGTAAAATATATTGTTTCAACATCATTTTCTACTTGAGTTCTTTGGATGCAACAAACTTTGAAAGATATAAGATTGAGTATAATGAGCTTATTTATATTTTTTTGTGATAATACAATTGCAATTAATATTTCAAAGAATTCAGTGATGCAGTCAAGGAAAAATCATATCTCAATCAAACATAATGTTTTGAGAGAAAAGGTTGCAAATTACCTGAAGTAAAAATAGACCATTTGGTTACTAAAGATTATATTGCAAACATCTTTACAAAACCTCTTCTCGAAGAGACATTTGAGTATCTCAAATAGAATCCAGGAGTAACAACTCCTTCTCCCTCTTAGTGAAGATGTAAATGAAGCATAAGTTTAGGGGGAGTACTTCCTTACTCTACCCCTGGAGCATTTCCCTTAGGGGAAGTTTTGTAGAGAGTTACTATTGCTAGACCATAAAGGGAGAAGAACAAAGTGGAGTACTGTGGAATGAGTATTGCCATAATCCTTTTCCATTGATGTCAAAGGGGGAAAATTAAAGAAAGTTGGAGAATTGAATAAATGGGGAGAGAATCTAGTTTGTGTTGCCATAAATGACAAAGGGGGAGATTGTTGCAATTTTTCTTATTGATGACAAAAGGGGAAATGGTTGTCATTGATGTCAAGTGCTTTGAGATGAAGGTTGTTTCTTTGATATGATCTGTTCATGTCTACATGCTATGATGATTTGTTTGGTCTTCATTTTATTCCTTTGGATTGGATTGAAGATAATGTCTGATTAAGGTTTGTGCTCTTGGTAGTTTTTAGCCCTAATTAATTTAAACCCTAAGTGATTTTTGTAGTCATGCAATTTATGTTCTAATTTATCATCGAATAACTATCGGTCGTTCTCGGTTGCTTAAGTTATTAATTAATCCCTTTTACATCATTGTTCACCAACCTCGCTCAATGTTTGATCTAGTTCAAAATATTTTTCCTAAGTCTAAAGTCAATACTTTTAGGAAGCAAAGGATGATGTTGATGGGACATGTGTTGAAATTACACATGAGCACATTTTGAGTCTACTTTGATCATGTTGAAATTGCAATGGCACGAAAAGTTGACAAGTGTCGATGTTGCAAAAGAGCACATTTTGAGCTTGTCCAACTCATATGGTGTTTATGTTGATGGATTTTTAGTAGATCAACGATTAACAAAAATGTATCAGATCAATGGTCACTACAATAGTGTACTTTGAGTCTGCTTCGGCCATGTTGAATTTGCGGTGATGCAGTTTGTTGATGTGTTTCTAGAGTGACGTGTGTGTATTCTATTGGTTAGGGATATTTTGTGGGCATATGTGTGTATTCAAATTCAGTCGCCAAATATTTCCCATTCATTTTTATCCACGAAAAGGAAGATCAATGCTCTAGATTCAAACATGTTCAATGGTTAGTTCTTGGTTCAAAATTTGAATTTGCATAAGCTGACATGGTAGTGATAATGAAATATTTTCATAGGCCGACTTCTCCTTCACCTACAAATTTGATTTTTGCTCTAGGACATCATTGTAATATTATCTTTCACCCCATATTAGTATTTAAGTGAAATGTTTTAAAATTTTGAAGGTGTAATGAACAATATAGAACTATGATTGTACATGGGAG
>VDFB02016636.1:0-48545 GCA_007258455.2 Sequoia sempervirens | reverse complement strand
TTCTAGGAGCCATATGAGCATGGTTATCAATTCTTCCACCATTTCTTCTTCTCTTGTGGTTCATGAATTGATCAAAGGACCAATGGTCTCTAAGATCAGGGGGTAAGGTAACATAATCCAGGTAGGCTTGTCTTGCATCATCCGCAAGATTAGGAATGGCCTCAACTAGTGGTTCTTCCCTTTGAGTAAATGTGGGAAAAAGTGGCCTAGAAGTTGATCCTCTAGAGGTGGCCTCATGCTGACTAATAGTTCTACCCCTTCATTGCCATTGTTCCCATTGACTCCCCTATTTTCTCTTGTAGCATGGTTTTGATTAGGAGTATGATTCTGAGGAGCTTGCTGGTCCATTCAAGCAAGCAAATGGGACATCATATCAATCATGTTGTCAAACTTCTTTTCCATTCTTTCTTCTTTCTCTTCCATGGCTTGTCTCTGACTGTGTGACATTCTCTCAACTACTTCACCAGTATCTACTACTTTCCCTGTTTCTCTCAAAGCCTCTGAAAAAGTATCTGCTTCTGGCACTGGCAGAAACTGTGACTGTTGTTTTCTGGCCTGACTTATGGTGTAGTATCTGCAATCATTGTCACTCATCTGACAACTGAATCACTATAGGGCATAGGTTGGTAGAATCACGGATCCGATACCACTGTAATGAACCGAACTAATTTTTTATTTATTTTTCAAATGCAATTACAATCAACATGCACCCGTTAAGGTTAGCTCTAAACCCAAATGATGCGGAAAGTAACTCTAACTAGAATGTACACCAGGATCCCAATGTGGGAAAGGTGTGAGCATTGGTTAGAGGATCTAATGCAAATGCAGAGCTGGAAGGGAACCCTAACCAAGAATGCATCTAGAACAGACGAGCATATGGTCAGAGGATCTAGTGCAAGATGAGCTGAAATAACTCTAACCAAGAATGGCATCGAGTGATGGCGAGCATGTGGTTAGAGGATCCCTACAACTACTTATTGAAAGTAAATAGGCAGCAAGCCAGCCTCTTCCACTTATTCAGTGGGCAATACATGTAAAATTCAAAGAGGAGAAGAGAGAATTGCTGACAGTACTACTGTTCAGCTTACAATAAGTTAGAGAGCCTGCTAAGAACACAAGATTAGAAGCTTCAGATGCTGCAATAATTTTAACTAATCTCCAATGCCCCCAAATCCCATTAGTATCAACTTCTCACTCAATAATGAACTTTTCCCCAAGTCTGATATGACTGATTTTAACAGAAAATAGCACAGACCAGCAACACAACAACTTACTAAAATGCTCACAGATCACTCAAATCTCACCCAAATCACATGAAACTAAATGCATTCAACTCCTAATATGATGGCGCCCCCAAAGTGACTGAGAAACTAACCCAAATAACTCCCATTTATTTTGCATGGAAATCAAAGCAACCTTAGAAAGGTACGGCCCTCAAGGAGGGGCGATTTTGCTCCATAAAATCCAAGACACAAGCATAAAATCTGAAACTTGGCACACTTGGTCGCCCCTAGCAAGAAATCAGATTGGTTAAATACCCAGAACTGCAATATTTTTATTTTCAAAGATATGAGCAAATCTTACAATCAGCTGTGATATTCAGCAACTACAAAATGAGACAGAAAATGCAAGCTAGAACTCCAAAATGCAAGATACTCAACTGAAATGCAAAACAAACCTATTACAAACTATCCTCTCAACTAGTTGCTATCTTTCAAGCAAGAAGATGAGCCATTGCTAGGAGGTGTGCTTTCCTCGAAGCGAGTGCCTGAAGACAATTCAACAGCATAACGATGTGGTAGACAAAAGATCCCAAATGAAGAGCTGAGGCCTGAATATAAAGACATGAGGAGAGTCTTCTAGAAACTTCAAGAAGGGCGCCCAAAATCAAATTTGAATTCAACACTTTTCCCTCCAAAAGGTGGCGTCCTTTTTCTCTTAATATGATATTTCACCTTTTATAAAAAATCAATCTTTCCTCAAGAAGGCGTCCACTTTCACTAACCCATAATTTGGCCTTAAAATATGAAATATCTCTTAATGAAGCATTGACCCATAAAGTCCCCTTTTTAAAAACAACATAAAGTTATAATGCTAGGCCAAGGGGGGTTATAATATTAAAATATAACATTATAATGTGAAAAATACTTATCTCTCCATAAAAATTGCACCAAGAGGCCAAAAATCCCAATACCAACTGTACTGGCTGAAGAAGAGAGCCAATCACACTGCCACCAAGAGGACCACTGCCAGAAATAGAATTTACTAAAAATAGTAAATTCATGAAGTTGCTCGAAACACCAAACCGACTATACCATTGCGAAGCTTTCTGAAAACCTAGAAAGAATCCGCAATCCAATTTCCAAACTTCAAGCAACAACCTCCTCAAAAATTGGAAACCCTAATTTCACCTTCCGAGTAGCCTACGGGTCTCTGAAATAGGCCAATGGTCAATAGGAAAGATCACCTTTGAGAAGGGGACATTACATGCACCTAAGGATTTTGGAGATTAGTAGGTGTTTTCCTTGCAGCCTCTAATTGTCTCATGAGGTCATCCACCTGGCTCTACAAAGCATCACTACTTAGTCTCTCTCAGCGAGAATAGTACAGACTCGACACCTCATTGATCCCTTTGTCTTGTTTCCATCACCAAATCTACAACACGTTGGACAAGCTTGACCAAATTCTCCTCGTAGATCATTCATAGACACACCACAAGTTCGAATAGTGGTCCATATTGCCATGCTAACTATGGCCTATGGGTGTCTAGGATTTGTCCCTAGATCTGGATGGTTGAGATTGCCTCTTTTATGTATCGACCTGGTGGAACCCTCAAGTTTCCTTGTTCCACTAGTCTGAAAATGCTTTGTCCTTTGTATCCTCTTGGTCTATCAAGGGTTAGGTTTTAGTGTTTACATGGGGAGTTGTTTTACTTAGAATATTTTCTCCTTTATCTAAACCCTTGGTCTTGTGGTTTATTCCTTTGTTGACTTGTTGTGGTCAGTGTTGTGTGGTCTCACAACACACCCCAAGACTGAAAAGACTTGAGGACCCAAGTGAAAAAAATATAACTCTTATGGTAGGAGCTAGCAAATTGGAAGATCATTGGAAGTGAAGAAAATAAATCTTTGATAATGAAAGTACTTCGTAATGCAAGTGTTTCAGGCACCGAGTATCGATTACCAGAAACATATGAAAGGCGAAAGGTAATGCAAGTTCTAATGGAAGGCTCTGGTCTGGTATGGAGTCTGGTATGAAGGAGTCCGGTATAACCGAGGTCCAGGGAAGTAAGTGGGTAAAGTTGAATACCGGGTACTAGGTATCGGGTTATATTTTGAAATGAAAATGCTTAAACTTTAAGTTTATCTAATGATCCCAGTAATCCGGTATATACGTGAGGATTTATGATATGATAAAAAAAGTGTGTTAATTATGAAATTTTTGTATTAACATTTGAATAATGGTTTATTTACAAAAGATGTTATAAATGTTTCCTTTCTTTTAAAGGGATTTAATGTGTGGAATTTGTGATTGCAGGAGATGTTGATTGTGATGAAAATTCGGGTATGGATGGTTAGGAAAACTTGAATCATGAATAGAATCATTTTCATTCCAATTCAATTATTTTGGGATACTATTAGCAAAGGAGTTTGAATCCATAGGAATGTTGGGGATACTGGTATTTCACATGCAGTGGATAAAAAGAGCCAACCTCTGAGGAAGCCCACTCCCGAGAGTGATAGAACTGGAGCCAAGCGATGTGTGGGGGAAAAAATTCTACTTGTTCATTCTAAATGTATGGGAATTCTCTACACATTATCCTGATTTGAAGTATCATCCTAGCGAAGATTCAAGATTAACACTAGAAGAGCTTCAAAGTGTAATTGGAGTTGACTTCCATTGACTTCGATTACAATTCTCCTATTGGTCACTACATTCCACGTTCCTTGATGATATTGGTCCCTTGGATTTCCTCTCATGTATTTGTCTTATCCTATTTGAGCCTTGTGTTATATAAAAGGCCAAAGGATCCCTTTTTTATTTTAAGTTCAAAATTTATGGATGTCAAAGGAGCATAAACTTTTAAGTTTTATTCTTTTTTCTTGTTTTTTGAACCATTCTAGCATAAAACTTTGTATGCATGTAGACATTGATTAATATCAGAGCTTATTAGATAGCTACCTATCTCAGTATCTTTTATAGTTGGTTTTGTTAGTTCAGCCAAACAAGACTGTATGATGTGCCATTTAAGGGTGCATACAGAACCTACTCGGTGTCTAGAAACGAAGCCCCTCTCTTTAAAAGCTTACACTGTTTTATATGTAGTTGTGAAGCAATCTGGTGAAGTATAAAGCGGTTTGCTCTGTTTTAATTGATTCTTTGGGGCATCCATGGAGAATAACCAAGAGAAACCTTTAATTTTCAGTATTTTTTTATGCTTTATTTTAGAATAGATGTTTAAAATTTTGAAAATGTTCTAAAATTTGAATGAATGGAAGAAATTTTATTGAAAATCTTTTGTTTTCCATAAAATTGTTGAATGCTTAATGCTAAATCTACTTAAGTGATAGCAAGAAATTTTTGATGTTCATGAAATATTATTGTAAATCTTTTGATATCATGATTTTATTTTAAAAATGAAGTGGAAATTTTATATGTAATGCTTACAATTCCTATAAAAACTAGAAATAATTGTAGTCCCTTTGAGATTAACAACAATATCACATCAATACTTGAGAGCGACCCTAATGCAAACATGACCTGGTTATCAGAGACTTGGGATTGAATGAAAGCCAATCTTTACCCTATTAATGCAAAATTTCCCTTTAGGTTGTCTTTGTTCCATATGTTTCAAGAAGGATAGGCTCTTTGCGGTCTTGTCTGTGAAGAATTTATTCGCCCTATTTGTTGTGAGTAAAATTGTCATCAACAAGAACTGGCACTAGGAGGGACTCTAATATTTTAGGTTTTATTCCCTGGAATTGGAGAATTGTATTTTAGAACACTAGTTTTGAGTTTGGTAAGAAGCTTGTAAGCAAGAAATTGAATGCAAGCTGGCTTTTCGGTATGGAATTTGAAATTTTTTTGAAAATCTTTAACTGAAAACTGTATCCTTTGAGTTTATTTACTTTTGGAAGGATCACCGAGTGTAGAATTCATGTTACAACTTATCATAGTGACTTTGAGTGTGACATTTTTTTAACTAGGGTAAGTTTGGTCATAAGTAGAGTAATTTCGTTAACAAAGGAAGTTTTAACTGCTAAAAGAAAGGAGTTGTTAACAAGAAAAAAAAATTTCCCTAATGGAATTGGAAATATTAAAAATTAACAAATATACCAAAATAGTTGGAAAACTACAATTTTTATGAAGAAAAATCTAACATCTTGTAGAAAAATAGGCGAGAATGTCGAGATTCAAAGATATTTCATCACAAATGAGGAAACGACTTGATGAATCATCATTCCCTGTATACATGGAAAATGTAGATAATGGGAAAGAGTGGGAAAATCGAGCAGGAAACACGTGTATTTTGCTCCAAGTTGAAAACTTACAAGCTATAGAAAGAAATTTTCCTGATTTTATACAAGATACAGAATATCAAATTTTTACTTTTTCTGTCTCTGATAGCAATATAAATAATGATATATCTTAGTCTAACATAATGCAAAGTGAAGACAGGACTGAAGACATGAAGACTTTTAAAGGAAGAGGAAGCAGAGAAATAAACACAGTCGTTTATGGAAATGGAACAGGGCTGGAAGAAGGTAGAGTATGGTTGCATCAAACGAAATGTGTGCAGTCGATCTCTAATGAGTTCGTTAACATGCATATGAGCCAAATCATTAGTAAGTACGCTTTTGAATTTATGATGTTTAAACACAAAATTTTTAAGATAATTCATTGTTATAATAGAATATTGAAAATTTTGATGAGTGAATTCAAGGATAAACCTGCTGTAATTCATACCAAAAATGTAGAGGAAATAGCCATAGAAATTGAAGTAAATTGATTTTATTAAGGTTTAAATATTTTGTCATGTTAGAGTTAGGGTAGTTAAGGTTTTTTTTTTTAGGGTTTTATGTTTGTTTTGTTTTCTTTCTTCATTTTTTTGTTCTTTTCTTTGTGTCTGGCCTCTACATTAGCGAATTCTGCTTAAACCTATCTTACACATGAGAGTTGATTCAAACATTTATAAAATTGAATTGTGAAAGCGCAACAATAAAACCATACACAATAAAACACGCTTTAAAATGTACCAAAAAGATATATATATGTGTGTGTGTGTGTGACATATATACAAGAGATATCAAAAATCCTTGTTAAAAAAAGTCAAAAAGAGTGAGAAAAGTTGCACATGATAGTAGTCATTCAGTCGATGTGGGACGCCTCTTCCATCAGGGCTAAATACCCTATATAGGTAAGTTCCCGGTGAACTTCAAAGTCTTGGATATGGAGATTAGTAAGAAAAGGTCGAAGTGGAACCACTTCCTCGTGTTCTAGGAACTGAGGAATATCATCCATGGAGGGAATCCCTATTGTCAAATGTGCAATAGATAAAATGGTATCCAGATTATCTAGGAAATCTGGCTTCACTATCAAGTTGGCAACAACATGAACATCTTCAACAGGTAACCCAATGTCTAGTAGCGACGCTACAAAGTGAGAGGCTATATCAGAATAGAAACAAAAGTAGCAGTTAGATGCAACATATTTTTCCCTAAGGACTAAGCATAAGTTTGGCACAGTAAAACTGGAAGTCCTAATGAAGAAAACCTTTTCAAGCCTTTGTGATGTGATGCTCCCTAAGAAAACATTTTGTTTGTGAGAACAACCTAAGAAAATTGGAGTATCCATGGCTAAGAAGCAAATACAAATGCGCAAAGAAAAATTATAGAAATAAAACAAAGAAAAAAGTGTGAAGAATTTGAGAAGAAAGCAGAATTTATAGAGAGTTGTAAGAAATTTTCCTGGTACATAGTTGCCTTGAGCAATTTTTTTTGGGAAACTGCAAGTGAGGTTCCAGCTAGATAATTATCTTCAAAGTTAAAGTGTTAAATCAAATTAATCCTTCGCACATATCTGGTGGTAAATTGCTTCAAATTTGAGCAATACAAAGATTGCAAATCAAGCAAGTTGAAGATTTTGAAATTAATAGTTGTCATTTCAATTCTTTTAAAGAGCCATATTAATTATGAGGGTGCTTATGTGTGCAGAATACAAAGTAAAATGAATATGGCAAGGTAGTACACGTCATCACCGGAGTGAGTTGAAGAGATAATAAGTGCAGAATAAGACGTAAGAATTTAATGTAGAATAATGTGATCGTGCTTCAAGGTAATCATGACATTTCTGATCCATTAATGAAGTGCAACGCCATCAAGTCAAAATTGCTAGCAAAAATTTTAGTAGTTTCCATAAAATTTAATCAGAAGGGTGGTAACTGATGTTTCTAAATTTAGATTTAAATTTGGTGATTAAATTGTCTATTGCTATATTTTAATTTATGCATATTGGTCACTACATTCCATGTGCCTTGATGATATTGGTCCCTTGGATTTCATCTCATGTATTTTTCTTATCTTGTCTGAAGCTTGTGTTCTATAAAATGCCAAAGGATCCCTTTTTTATTTGAAGTTCAGAACTTGTGGATGTCCAAGGAGCATAAACTTTTATTTTTTGTTCTTTTTTCCTATTTTTTGAACCATTCCAGTGTAAAACTTTGTATGCATCTAGACATTGATTAATATCAGAGCTTATTAGATAACTACCTATCTCAGTATCTTTTGTAGCTAGTTTTCTTAGTTCAGTCGAACAAGACTATATGCTGCACCGTTTAAGGGTGCATACAAACCCTACTTGGTGTCCAGAAATCAAACCCCTCTCTTTAAAAGCTTGCACCATTTTATATGTAGCTGTGAAGCAATCTTGTGAAGTATAAAGCAATTTGCTATGTTTTAATTGATTCTTTGGGGCATCCATGGAGAATAACTAGGAGAAACTTTTAATTTTCAGTGTTTTTTATGCCTTATTTTAGAATAGATGTTTAAATTTTTTAAAATGTTTCAAAATTTGAATGAATGGAAGAAATATTATTAAAAATATTTTGTTTTCCATAAAATTGTTGAATGCATAATGCTAAATCTACTTAAGTGATAGCAAGAAATTTGTGATGTTCATGAAATATTATTGTAAATATTTTGATCTCATGATGTTATTTTAAAAATGAAGTGGAAATTTTATATGTAATGCTTATAATTCCTAGCAAAACTAGAAATAACTATAGTCCCTTTCATATTAACAATATCACATTAGTACCTAAGAGCGACCCTAGTGCAACCATGACCTGGTTATTAGAGACTTGGGATTGAACGAAAGCCAATCTTTACCCTGTTAATGCAGAATTCCCCTTTAGGCTCTTTGCGGTCTTGTCTGTGAAGAATTTATTCACCCTATTTGTTGTTAGTAGAATCATCGTCAACAGTCAGTTCTCAATCATGTTAGAAACAACTTGAGTCATTGAAGTTCATGAAGTAATCGGCTCCTCATGGTTAGGTTTCCCATTTTCCTATCACCTAAATATTTTATGTGCTCAGGTCCGAAGAAATTCCCTTATTTTATAAGGTTGATGTTTCAGCCTTGTTTGGCCTTTGCATCCTTTGCAATAATATGATTTATGTTATCTTGAGGCCTTGCTCTATGTTTTCCTAGGTGGTCCCCTTTTCAAAACAACTTGTGATCATGTAAAAAATTGGTTTGCTTAAGTTCTTGCTCATCGCCTTCCATATCGCTCATCATAGATTGTCTTTAGACCACTAGCCTAAAATTAGTGATGCGCGATGAACTTATCCCCTTCTATATCACTTCATCGCAAATAGAGTTTTATCCTTGAGTTTCAAAGTAGCAATGTGCTATGTAAACAATATCCTTTGTATTGCTAACCTTTCTTGCTATCGCTAATTGCTCGTGAGTTCTTAGTTATGAATCAACGATACATGATGGGATCCTTTGTTCAAATGTTCCATTGTTGATATGAGATACTACTAAGGGCGATGCTTTCTCGGCCTTTGATCTTGTCATATGGACATGTGGTATGATTCTGACCTATCACTAATAGTTCTCCATCGTTAATATGTTTTTATTATTGTAGCACGAATCAACGATGGGTGATAGAACTGTTGTTCCTTGTGCCCATTGCACCACCTAAAGCCATCGCGGTTTCAAATGAAGTTTTAAAACATATATCAGTGATGAATGATGAAATATCTAATGGAATATTCCCCTCATCACCAAGTCTTGATGCATCGTAGATTCACTTGAAGGAGTTCGAACCAAAGTAGTGATGTGTGATGGTTGTTAGATAAAAGGTGATTAAGGTGTTTAAAGGGTTACATGGTAGCATCCAAGGGGAATTGCTAGAAACAAATAAAAGGCACGAGGATGAAGGAGAGCCATATATGAGCTTTTAAATTTGGAGGATCAACGAATAGGATTCAAACTTGAGTGGTTTATTGTCAACTCACTCACGTGAGATTTCTTTCAAATGTTAATGGTGGACACGCTCTAGGAATTCGACATAAATATGGTTGTCATCCAATTTTCTTTCACAATTGCAATCGTTGAGAGCTAAAGAATTGTTTTAGAACCAGAGGAGAATGTGTGAGGAGCTTAAGCAAGTTGTTGCAGAGGTATTGAAGACATTTTTCCCAGGTAAGCAAGTATCCACTTTCTTCTACATCAATTGCGCATAAGTTGGCTAGTTTGGGGAATTGTTGACAGTTTTACAAGCTTTAGGTACTTTGGGTGTGCAAGGGTTTGGTTGTTTGAAAAATCTATCGGGTTGGTAAGAATTGTGCACAATTTGGGGGGTTTTTGTTCTACAAGTTTATTTCTAAGAGCATAAACTGGTGAAGCTCTTCTGCAATTAAAAGTTTGCTAACCCTAGTCCTATTAATATATGAAAATGAGTAAGCCTAACTAGTCAAGCATTAGGCTAGAAAGGAAACCTAACAGAAAGGGGTCAAGAGGCCTAAACCCCATGATGGAACACCCATAATTAAGGCAGGCATGTCTGAGAATTATGTGAAGTCAAAGGAAGTGAAGAGAGATTTTGTCATATTCATGGAGGGTGAAGCTAAGTGCACTTACAACTTGAGAAGTAGAGTTGTTGATTGCAATCAGGGTGAACCTAGTAATATGTTCATAAAGGAACAAAGTAAAAAGGAGGAAACTAAGTCAGGGGAATTGACCAAGTCTTAGGAGAAAAAGAAGAAGGATAAGGACCACAAGGCTTATGTTTCTTATATGGGGGAACCTGATGTTGCCATGGAAGATGAGGCAGAAGATGACCCAAAATATGCCTAGTATCTCCTTACACTTGCAGGTCTAGAAGAATTTGATTATGGCGAGAAAAATTCTCTAGTTTCAACAAAATCATGAAGGAGACATGCATACTTTGATTTTGAAGATGATGAACCATTGCAAAAATAGAGTCCCAGTTTGGAGTTTTTTTTGTCTTAGATTCTAACGTGGATGAGAGGTTTTGATGTTGCTACAATGATGAAAGATTCCTTTTGGAAGGTGAGCAATGTATTCTTCGACTGATGGAAAAGAGTTTTTTGTCTCATGTGCTTTCCCCCCTTTTTGCAAAGTGCAAATGTAACCGCTTGGGGAATTTTGAAATTGAAATGCAAATGAATTTCAAATGTAAAATGTGACTAAAATTGTAATTTGGCCCGAAGCTTGTTGCTCCCATGTTTCTATAAATGGGAATTCAAGGCAATTTTCTATAAATGGTCTTTGGTTGGAGAAAAACCAAGCTCATGTAAGCGCAATTTTGTAAGTCAAGCACAAATGAATAGAATAGTATGAAGTATAGGGTATACATTCTAGTTTGTAATAGGCTTAATAGTTTTACAGTAGCAACAACATATAAATGAAAGCTACAAATTCTGGAACAAATTCTCTCCTATGTATCTTGTTTCTCAAACTGTGAATATAATGATTAAAGATCTTTTGTTTGTCTTCAATCTTTTTGGTTGAATGTATGGTTTTTTTCTACTTTAGTTCAAAGAACTAATTAAATTCTTTAATTAAATCATAGGTTTGTGAGATGAAATTCAAGGATCACTAAGTAGTATTTGTTTCTAATATAATGAATTGTGTATTACAAAGCAATATATCAATAGCCTATAAATGTTGAGTTTAATTGCTAATGTATTACAATTCGTCATAAATATGACTCTATTGCCCATGGATAAAACACTAGTCTATTAGTTTGGTCATCTTGGATGTAAATGAGCCAGCTTGTACCTGACCACGAACACAAATCTAAATGAAAATCACTTACACAGTGTAAATTGTTGTAAAATTAAATGAGATTTACCGATTCTTGGATTTTAGATAATAATTTGGTAAAGAATCAGCCAAATCCTTGAAGAATTATGTCTATTTGCGGTTGAAAGCAATGTATCTATTTATCACAATGTTCATGATAAAATGGTACAAGAGTATCATCTAAACATAGTCAAGATCACCCTCTTGGGTCCTATAGAGCCCGAAGTGTAGAAGTAAAGGCCCAACAATCCTTTACTTGTTTGTTGGCCAATCCTCACCGTTATTGACCATTGAATTGTGGTAGATTCATAGATGATGGTTGAGATCAAGTTTGGTTCTCAAAAAATAACCAACATGATCGATGAAGTTGAGCCACTCCTTTGTGAATGTTGCAATCATAGAGAAAGTAGTTGATATCATCATAAAGCATATATATGCATGAGCATACAATAAAATAACTAAAATCAAATAGCATACATGTATCATATCCAATGAAATTTGTACTTGGGTCCCCATCCTACCAGTATGGATCTTGAGGTGCCGCGCCACTAGAGGATGCGACACTTAGGCTTGTGGCAATAGTTGAAGGGGGTACAATTGGTTGAACACATGGTCGAGTGATAGAGATTGTGGGTGAATGAATTGGTGATGAAAATTTCCACCATCGCCTTGGCCTCTCCTCTACTTGGGATACCTCTACTTTTTCCTCCTCTTTGTTACTCCTCTCTATTGCCTTTCCCTCTGACCCTTGTGCACCAACATCACCCCTAGGGGAATTTTTCAAGAAAATAAAGGTCAAACCCTCAATCACCCACTAGTAAAAAAAAGTTGACTGATACACCAACATCATCAGTTGCCAAGGCCTTGGGAAGGTCATCATCCTCCCCACCATCACCACTAAGTGTGACATCAACGATGGTAGACCAAGGAAGATCCCTTACTTAGGCTACACTTCGGTATGATCGTATGTGCATGGGTGCAACTAGTGGAATTCCCTACACCTTACCGAACTATTGAGCGACCCTATGCCAATAGTAAGGTACAATAATGTGTTCTATCCTACGAGAAAGGAGCCTATCTTGTTGCATGTGCCGCAACTACCTCCTATCTGACAACCATACCCTCATGTTCCTTTAGGGCCACTATCTCACATATTTGCTTACTAATCGATCAAAAAAATTTCACCAAAATAATACGTCTCAGAACCTCCAATCACGCCCCAATGGGTAGGTGTGTGTATGTGGATCTCCTTGCCCTATAGGCAGAGGATACTCGGTTGGTTGTGTGTAGGAGAAGTGCTCAAATTCCCACACCTATAGGATCATGTAGGTTGTGATGTTGTGATACTCAGTGAAAATAATGCCTAAGGTTATGGTACAAGTGAGCAAGCATGCTCTAACCCTAGGCGTATATTGTTTGTTGCTCCTCCATTGATATAGTATAATGGATGAGGATCCTGTGAAGGTGAGAGACTCACCCATCAATGGCAACATATAGTGCCACCTTCATGATCATGACACAATGTACTAGTGATACTATGGCATGCCCCTGCTCTAGCTACCTTGCATATATGTGGCCGGTAGTGTCCTTCAAGATAATGCGATCAATGTAGTGCTATTGTGATGCTTGTGCATCCTGGGGGGTATGTACCTCCTCATATATTACCCTCTCTCTCTGGATGAGAAGTCAAAGAAAGTGATACACATCCTCAAGGGTCACAGTTATCTCCCTTATTAGGAGATGAAACGAGGAGGTGTCTAAATCCCACCTCTCCATCAATGCCATAAGCATCAACATGTGAAATTAGATCTTAGGCATGGTGTAGACCCACCATAACCCAACCCACTACAATAATGTGTACTCATCAATGAATATTTTGATGCTATGACTCTTCGACAATGATAAAATGACACCTCTGTCATGCTCGTTGATCTCGAAAAAGTCCTACAAAAACATAAAAACACTAT
This sequence comes from Sequoia sempervirens, assembly GCA_007258455.2. Classification (NCBI taxonomy): domain Eukaryota; kingdom Viridiplantae; phylum Streptophyta; class Pinopsida; order Cupressales; family Cupressaceae; genus Sequoia; species Sequoia sempervirens. The sequence goes on along the minus strand of VDFB02016636.1, from coordinate 35,244 downwards.
ATCAAGAAAATCCATTTCTACTCTACATCTTTGCTCTACATCTTCTAACATTTTCTCTCTCTATCTCTGAGACAACAACGTATTGCATAGACATTTATGTGACACATTGGAATTTGACACCTAACAGGGCGATGACAACATGTAGGTTAGATGCCAACACATCCGACAAAATCCAATGTGTTGGTAGGACGCTAGTACATCCATAGGATGTTGTTGCACTAGATGCATGCCTGTGCTACTCACAATTCTTCTACAACTAAAAAACACTAAAAATGACAAGCTATGGGAAAAATTTCCTCGTACCTCATTTTGTGGCTCATCCCTCCCTACGATGGTTTGCAACTACTCGATCGTAGGTAGCTGAAAGTCTTGTTTGCAAGGTATTTTACTGAAAACTCTCTCAAAAGGTCAAAAAAATTCTAATAGTGAATAGTGGAAATGACCTTCCATGGGCTAACACCAGGCATATATAGGCAATTTTTATCCCATTTTTTGCTATGATTTTTTTCCTTTCACACAAACCTGTTTTCACCCACCTAGAAGGGGGAAAAATTGGAAGAGGCATATACTCACTTCTTCATCAATTTTTTCTTTCGACCCATTGAAAATTTTCTTAAACATTCTTCTCACTTTGGTAGTTTCTTCCATTTTTTAAACTGACCCGTTTTAGTTTTACAGAACCGAATATCATGATAGACACTATAGTCTCTTATTGAACTCAAACACTAGGGGCATCATCAATATCCTCTTGCCTAACCTTTGTAGCCTTTATAATATCCTTTTTGCAAAATTGTCAAATTTTCAAAATTAACATTTATGTCTTCTTAGCTACTTTAGTGTAGCTGATTTCTCCCAAAAATCATCTCACTAAAGTTGGGGAAAAATGTAGTGTCATAAAACTATATTTTGTGGCAATTTCACATTTACACATTTAGGCTCATCACATTTATGGGAAAAACCTGTAAGTCAAAAATTCATGATTATGACTTCATGGGAAACAATGATGAAGCAATAGCAGCTTGAATACCTAATTTATGCAAATTTTTGGTAGGGCACTTATGTGATGTGTAGACGTCTCCTTAATGCACTAGCATCCCCAAACTTTTTGAGATTCAAATGCAAACATTTTGTGTTCTTTTCCTATGACACGTGTTGTAGCAGCAAGGACACGTGTGTTGTTGCAAGTATAAGGTGTTGTCATTGATGTCAACAGTAAGTCTACGGACTGGTGTTGTCATTGATGTCAACAGGAAGTCTATTGACTGGTGTTGTCATTGATGTCAACTATAGGATGAAGATATTGAGAATATTGAGAAAATTTGTGAAAAAGAGGAAAATAGGTTGTGCATGTGTAGTTGAGACCTTGAGGAAGTGTTGTGAGTGCATGGAGCTATCTTTTGTTGTAGAGATTGAAGATGAGTTGGAATGAAGTAATGACCTAAGATGATGTCATCGGTACTTGGTTTCCAAATGCTTTTGAGAAAATTTGATAAACAGAATAAAATGTGTTGTGCAAGTATTCATAGTGTGCTGTGGCATTGTGCTCCCTGCTTCTTCTGTGTTGATGATATGCTTATGTGGATCTTATAGGTTATTCAAGGTTATCAAAGGTTGTTATATTTAGAATTTGGGTTTTTGGATCATTGTACAATGCGAGATATTTTCACCAGTGTTTTTTATGTTCTAGGAGAAATGTATTTAATCCACATTTCTCCATTGTTTGGCTTCAAGTTGTGTAGATTTGGGAAATTTCTTATAATGATTTTATCTTTATGTATTCAAGTTTTTACTTGATTTGGTGCAATACATAGTGATTTTCATATATCAGTATGTAAATAAGGGTTACCAGTTGTTCTAAGTTGAAGTGTTTGTATGATGTGAGCTTGGATGAAGTGTTTGATGAATCTTAAGTAGTTCACGGATTATTTTGGATCATTTTCAAGTGAATTATATTGTTTGAAAGTTTTAGATTGATTCGAGGAAGCGTGTACTTAATGTTTATGGTGTTTTGCATGGGTATTGACTGGCCTTGTCCTTAACACTACATGCAAGGCTTGTAGAAGATTGTTGAGTTGTGTTGGGATTTATTTGGGTCCTAATTAAAGGTTTATGTAGGTCACCTTCATTCCTATCTAGCATGTTTAGGTGTTGACCTATTTTGAATTTATATGTATAACAGCTAGTGGTCGACATTGGAGAAGATTTTTGAGGTTGAGATTGATATAAATATGTATGGCGTTGTTGTGAGTTGAGGTGTGAGTGAGGAAAGAAGTAAGAAGTAAGATAGATGCGAGAGTGATGTGTGTGATGCGAGTTTGAGTAGAGAAATACGAATTTCAATGTTAGGGTTCTTGAAGGCAGCGAGTTGAAGGCATCCAAAATCTTTCATGTGAGACTGTGAAAGTGTGTGAGGAATTGTGGTGGATTCCTTGTTGCATTGAGAAGTGTTCTCTATGTAACATTCTTCTTCTATCTTCTTGTATTCTTTCTATGCAAGTGAGCCCTAGCTATGAGCCTTTTTGGACACTATGTCTTATTCTAGCAATGAGCCATTTTGTACCAGTTTTGCTATTACTTATATTGTAAGTTAATCCTCACCGTGGTTTTTCCCTCATTGGGTTTTCCACATAAATTTGGTGTTTTCTTGTGTATGGTTTTGTGATTTTAGTTTATGTTATCTACATTTCATGTTTGATCATACTAACAAAATAAGGGTTTAATGAATTCTTGTGGAACTATTTATTGTTGAGGGTTTTGAAGGTTTAATTTACTATAGCTAATTTACTCCCCCCCCTCAGTTGTCTTGTTCATTTTGACAATTGGTGTCAGAGAAAGGTTCCTTGAAGAAGAGCTTAACTGCTCGACGTAGATTCGGGATGGTGAACAAGATTGCTTTGGAATGTCCTAGATTCAATGGCACAAATTATGCATTCTAGAAGACAAAGATGGAAGGATATCTGACAGCTTAGGGATATGAGATTGAGAAGGCTTATCAAACTACATATACTCCACCTCTAAATGGTCCAAGTACAAGTGTAGAGATTAAGGTGCATGAGATCAATGCTAATGCAAGATTCATTATTGTAAATAGTCTTTCAAATACTGAATTAGTTACAGTTATGAGCTTGAAGACTGCTAAAGAATTTTGGGATAAGCTAGAAAGCATTTATGAAGGAGATTTGAAGGTTAAACAAGCAAAGTTTCAGAACTTGAAGGAACATTTTGAAATCATGAAAATGTCTAAGGAAGAAAAAATTAAAGGCTATATACAAAGAGTTGATGAGTTGGTAAGTGCTATGAGAGGCCTTGATGCAACAATTAAAGAATCTAAAGTAGTGAATAAAGTTATCAGATCACTTTTGGATTGCTATAGTGAAAAGGTATCTGCTATTGAGGAAACTGTTAATTTTGACAATTATTCTAGAGATTAGTTGATTGGTACTCTAACTACATTTGAAATGAGAAAACTGAAGAAATGTACAAAAGTAGAAATTGCTTTCAAGGCTGGTAAATCAGAGAAGGTTGAAGATTCAGCTGAAGAAGATCTTGATGATTTGGAAGCTAACTTTTTGAGGAAGATGAAAAAGGATACCTGTAAGTACAAAGGTAAATTACCCTTCAAATGTTTTAGTTGTGGTGGTATAGGTCATTATGCTTCAAGATGTCCAAAAAGAGCTATAAACATTAAGAATAAGGAAAACAAAGGAAAAGTGATTAAGAAAGCTTACTGTGTGAGAGAAGATGCCAAAATTTTTTATGATGAATCTGATTATGGAGATTTTATGATGATGAATGTTTGTTTTTGGCTATAAAAGAAGAAATTGGTTCTGCTAACCCTAAAATTTGTGTGAAGGAAAGTGTTTCAGAGATGAAGGATAAGGTTGAAGGTAATTTGGTATCTTCTTTTCATGTCAAAGAGGATAAGAATTATTGGGCTGTTGATAATGGCTTCTCTAATCAAATGACTGGAGACAAAAGTAAGTTTGTTAAACTTGAAAAGTATGATGGGGGATTCGTTAAATTTGGAGATGATTCAGGAGCTAAGATTTGTGGAATAGGTTCAATCAATTTTAATGGCAAGCATAACACTGATAGTTTTTATTATGTTAAGGGCTTAAGACAATATTTTGAGTGTTGGAAAAATGTGTAGAAAGGGATATAATCTTGTGCTTAACGATGAAACATGTGAGATCCAGAAAGGGTTTGAAACTATGATTGTTGTTGGTAAGAGAACAAATGGAAACATCTATTAGCTTAAGGGTGATGATGGTCATTGCTTTATGTCTTAGATTAATGATAGTTAGTTATGGCACTAGTCACATGAATCTTGATAACTTGGCAAGAATTAGTTCAGCTCATGCAGTGAGAGATTTACCTAGAATCACAAATCCTATCAATGTTGTTTGTGAGAGTTGTTAGTTTAGAAAACAAACAAGTAGTAGCTTTAAAAGAAAGGAACAATATGCTATCAAACTATTGGAATTAGTGCACATAGATATTTGTGGTCCTACTAGAGTGAGAAGTCTACAAGGTGACATGTACTTTATGCTTTTGATTGATGATTATTCTAGAAGGACATGGGTTACATTTCTTAGAGAGAAATTTGATGCAGTAGATAAATTCAAGGCATTTAAAGTTATGGTTGAGAATGAAATGAATTTGAAAATAGAATGTTTGAGGTTTGAAAGAGGTGGTGAATTCACCTCCAATGAGTTTAACATGTTTTGTGAAGTTCATGGACTAAAGAGGCATTTGTCTGCCCCTATAACTCCTCAACAAAATGGAGTTGTTGAAAAGAAAAACTAGACAGTTCAAGAGGCTGCTAGAACTATGATGAAAGAGGGAAATCTATCAGAAGTCTACTAGAGATAATCTATTCATACTATTGTTTACATAATTAATAGAGTTCAAGCTAAATCTAACAACACAAAGACTCCTTATGAGCTATGGTATGGAAGGATTCCTACTATGAAGTACTTTAGAGTATTTGGAAAAAAATGTTACGTCAAAAGAAAAGAAGAAAACTTAGGAAATTTTGATACAAGGTCTGATGAAGGTATCTTCCTTGGATGTTATAATAGAAGCAAAGCTTAGGGATGTTACAACAAAATGCTAAGAAAGATAGTTGAAAGTGCAAATATTAAAGTTGATGAAAACTTGTAGAATTCTATTGTAGTAGATGGATATCTGTTAGATGAATCTGATTGTAGAGAAGTAGAAGAAAAAGCTAATGAATAAGAAGTGTAGAATGAAGAGGAAGAAGCTCCGGAGAAGACCCCAAAAACCCCTATGTGCAAAAGAATCATTTTGAATATCAAATCATTGGAGACAAGAGGAAAGGTTTATTGACAAGAAGCAAAGTTGTTGATGTTGAGGTAAATTTGTGTTTACTTTCTAAAGTTGAACCTAAAATAGTAAGTGAAACGTGTAAAGATGAACATTGGATGAAGGCAATGGAAGAAGAACTTATGTATATAGAGAAGAATCAGACTTGGGAATTGGTTCCTAGACCAGAAAACAAAAACATAATTGGAACTAAGTGGGTATTCAGGAACAAGCTGAATGAGAATGGAGAAGTAGTAAGAAACAAGGAAAGACTTGTGTGTAAGGGTTACTCACAAGTAGATGGTATAGAATTTGAGGATACTTTTGCTCCCGTGGCTAGGATGGAAGCTATTAGAATGTTTTTGGCATTTTTAACACATAAAAACTTTAAGGTTTATCAGATGGATGTGAAGTCTACTTTTTTGAATGGAGAATTGGAAGAAGATGTTTACATGGAAAAACTAGAAGGATTTTAGTTGTGAGATCAAGATATGGTATGTAAGTTGAAGAAGGCACTATACAGATTGAAGCAAGCTCCCAGAGCTCGGTATGTAAGATTGGACAAATATTTTTCACAAGGATTCAGTAAGGACACTGCAGATAGTAAAATTTCCTTTAAAATTGAGGAAGACAAAATCTTGATAGTAGTGGTATATGTGGATGATATTATCTTCGGTGGAAATGAGGCTATGTGTAAGAAGTTTGTAGAGGAAATGTAGAAAGAGTTTGAGATGCTAATGTTTGGGGAGATGAATTTCTTTCTTGGGCTACAAATCAACCAAACAGATAATGGGATTTTCATTTCATAGTCTAAGTATGTCAAAGAGATGTTGAAGAAGTTTGGAATGGATGACTCCAAACCGGTACATACTCTTATGGTGATTGGTTGTAAATTGAGCAAAGATGATGATTCACCTAAGGTTGATCAGAGCAAGTATAGATCTATGATTGGTGGACTGCTATATCTAACTGCTACTAGACCGGATATCATGCATGCAGTTTTTCTTGTAGCTAGATTTCAAGAAGATCCTAAAGAAATGCATGTTGCAGCAGTGAAGAGGATATTCAAATATTTAAGAGGCACTCTAGATTATGGCTTGTGGTATTCCAAGGATACTGATTTCACATTAAATGCTTATACAGATGTAGATTGGGCTACTTGTGTTGATGACAGAAAAAGTACAAGTGGTGGTACAATCTTTCTTAGATATAGATTGGTGTCATGGTTGAGTAAGAAACATGATTCAATTTTTTTATCCACTATAGAGGCTGAGTATATTATAGTAGCACCATGTTGTACAAAGGTATTGTGGATGAGACAAATATTGAAGGATATCAAAGTTGTATATGACAAGCCTATATCTATCTTTTGTGATAATACAAGTGCAATTAACATTTCAAATAATCTAGTGATGCATTCGAGGATAAAGCATATATCTATCAGGTATCACTTTTTGAGAGAGAAGGTTATGGAGAATAAAGTAAAGCTTGAATATGTACCTACAAAGGATCAGATTGTTGATATATTTACTAAGGCTCTTCCTAAAGATACTTTTGAGTATCTCTAGGAGAAGTTGGGGGTTATTGCCCCTCCTTTCTTGAACTAGATGCATATGGAGATGCACCAGTCTAGTGGATCTATGGATCTATCTCTTTTCTGGATTAATGTTGGTGGCTACCTCTCAGGGGGAGCAGGTAGTGTCATGTGTTGTCATTAAGTTGTTGATATAGTTGGGTGTAATCCTAAGGGGGAGTATTCAAAGAATGTATTTTAGTTCAATGTCAAAGGGGGAGAATAATGCAAAACATTCTATCCTTCACCATTGATGTCAAAGGGGGAGAGAGAATCATGTGAAAAAGTTGAGAAAGTTGTGTATATTATCTAATCATTATTGTCAAAGGGAGAGAGACTCCTATAAGGGGGAGAGAGTTCAAGAATGTTGTGTAGTCTATCTAATTTGAAATAAAGAGAAGGAAATAAAGTGTGTTTAGAGTTGTGTTGTATTTGGTGGCTTTTCACATCTTGTGTTGCCATCAATGAAAAATGGGGAGATTGTTGCAAATATGAAGGTGTTTTCATTGATGTCAACAGGAAGTCTACTGACTGGTGTTGTCATTGATGTCAACTATGGGATGAAGATGTTGAGGATATTGAGAAATTGTGAAAAAGAGGAAAACATGTTGTGCATGTGTAGTTGAAACCTTGAGGAAGTATTGTGAGTACATGGAGCTATATTTTTTTGTAGAGTTTGAATATGAGTTGGAATGAAGTAATGAGCTAAGATGTTGTCTCTAGTACTTGGTTTCCAAGTGCTTTTGATAAAATTTGATAAATAGAGTAAAATGTGTTGTGCAAGTGTTCATAGTGTGCTTTGGTATTTTGCTCCACATTTCTTTTGTGTTGATGATATGCCTGTGCATATCTTACAGGTTATTCAAGGTTGTCATAGGTTTCTATATTCAAAATTTGGGTTTCTGGATCGTTGTATAGTGTGAGATATTTTCACCATTGTGTGAACCAGTTGTTCAGTGATGTTTTTGTGGTCTGGGAGAAATGTATTTGTTGCGCATTTCTCTACTGTTTGGCTTCAGGTTGTGCGGCTTTTGGAAATTTCTTATAATGATTTTATCTTTTTATATTCAAGTTTTACCTGATTTGTTGTAGTATAGAGTGAGTTTCATTTATCAGTATGCAAATAAGGGTTACCAGTTGTTTTGAGTCAAAGTTTTTGTATGATGCAAGCTTGGATGAAGTGTTTGATGAATCTTAAGTAGTTTGTGGATTATTTTGGATCATGTTCAAGTGAATTATGTTGTCTGGAAGTTTTGGATTGCTTTAAGGAAGCGTGTACTTAATGTTTATGGTTTTTTGCATGGGTATTGGCTGACCTTGTGTTTAACACTACATGTGAGTCTTGTAGAAGCATGTTGAGTTGTGTTGGGATCTATTTGGGTCCTAATTAAAGGTTTATGTAGGTCACTTTTGTTCCTATCCACCACAAGAATGTTTAGGTTCTGACCTATTTTCCATTTGTATGGATAACGACTAGTGGCCGACATTGGAGACTTGGTTTTTGAGGTTAAGATTGCTATAAATATGTATGGTGTTGTTGTTCATTGAGGTGTGAGTGAGGAAAGAAGTAAGAAGAAAGATGTGAGATTGATGAGACTTATGTGTGTGATGCGAGTTTGAGCAGAGTAGTGTGAATTTCAATGTTAGGGTTCCTGAAGGCAGTGAGCTAAAGTTATCCAAAATCTTTCATGTGAGATTGTGAAAGTGTGCAAGCAATTATGGTGGATTCCTCGCTATATTGAGAAGTGTTCTTTGTGTAACATTATTATTCTATCTTCTTGTATTCTTTTTGTGGCAGCGAGCCCTAATTGTGAGCCTTTTTGGATAGTGTGTCCTATTTTGGTAGTGATCCCTTTTGTACCAATTTTTCTATTACTTATATTGTGAGCTAATCCTCACCATGGTTTTTCCCTCAATGGGTTTTCCACATAAATTTGGTATTCTCTTGTGTATGGTGTTGTGATTTTAGTTTTTGTTATCTACATTTCATGTTTGATCATACTAACATAATAAGGGTTTAATGAATGCTTTTGGATTTGTTTACTGTTGAGAGTTTTGAAGGTTTAATTTGCTACAACTGATTCACCCCTCCCTCTCAGTTGTCTTGTACATTTTAATGTGTGTAACGACTCCTCCTACCCATGCAACATAATAAAACTCTATTTTCACAACTTTTTGATCTCTCTCTTTCCCTTCTTGCTCTCTCACTCTCACAATGAAGGTCTACCAAAATACTCTCTCAAGCAACAATCAAGCCTTCTCTTGCATGCAAATCCATCACATCTATCAATCCAAGAGGGGATCCACAAATTGTTGGTAATGCACTCTTGTTATTTTATCTTGTCTACTTGATCTCATCATTTACATTCATGATATTGTTTCTCCTCCTTGTGGGGTTTATTTTTATCACACATCTTTTATATTTGTGATAGGGGTTCTCCTTTGTGGGGTTTGTTTCTATCACATGCCTTTTACTTTATGCATTTCATCTATCTCGATCCTATCTAGTTGTCTATGGAAAAGGAAACACAAAAATGAGGGTTTGACTAAGGAAAGCCCCAAAACAACCCCCAACATTATTCTCATTCTGTTTGTGTGTAGATTGTTAGAAACCAAGATCTAAAATGCAAACCAGAAAATAACCTTCCACAAAGAGAAAAACAAAAAAGCAGAGAGATTGCATAAAGATGTGCAAATTGATATATTCGAAGTACAATACTTACAAGAGATACTTTTCTTTATAAAAGAAAAGATGCATAAACCTAATCTTATCTTGAGCAAAAAGATAGCTCAGCAAGATAAGGATAACAAACTATAAACTAGGAATTAAATAATTCCTAAGTAAAATTATGCAAGTGTAATTAAATAATTAATTATACTAACACCCCCATAAGTGCAACTTAGGGAGAAGCAAATTATTATGCAAATGATGTGAGATGGGTCCCAAAGAACAAAGACTGACAGTACCTATTGATAAATGCAAAGAGAGAAAACCCAGTGGGAAAAACCCACCCTCAGAGAGATGAACTGTTGTGAAGAAGCACTGGAAGAACTCTGATGAAGCAACACTGGAACCCAAAATCTAGAAAGCAAGGAAAGATATTTCTGTTTGCAAAATACCATATCAGAATCACAAATGCAAATGCTGAAACCGATGCCAAGGAACACCGAAATTCACATAATCGATCAACCCTAGAACTGGTGAAGCAATGTAGATGAAAAAATGAAGCCACCCATAATGATGATAAAATCTGGAAGTTGTGTCTCTCGATGTCAATGCCAAACTGAAACTAAAACTACCCCATAAGACGAGTACCATCAATATTTTGGAACATTAACCATAAAACATGGCCCTCAAACTGAGAAGGGTCTGAACCAATGTGGATCAATAACCATAAACTCCCAATTATAAGTGTGAACCAATGCAAACCAATGATGTGTCAAACGAAGCAAGAAAGAAGCTAAAAGAAACAACAGGAAATCCAGAAAACCCTATGCAAGTTGTTACTACTATGAAAGTGTATTTTAAGAAACCCCCCTGATGGAACTTTATCTTAGTTCATTTATTACAATAACCTGACGATTGTAAACGAACAGAATGACAAACATGCATAAATAGAAAATAAAAAAAGACCCTAGATCTGTGTAGAGGCCGGAACTAGCTTTCCAACGCCACAAGAATGGCAAAAAATAGATAAACGAGTCAAAAGATATGTCTCCCAGAGTGAAAACAACAACATGCAACTTCCAAGGCTGAAAAAGGCATCAAAAAGGAAAAACCAAAAAATCACACCTACACCACGCGATATCAACAATCCTTCCTAATGGTTATCTCGCTTTGTAAAAACGACGCTAGGGCGCCCAAGTTACCGCTTTTACAAAAACGCTCCAAATTTGCCAAATATACCGCAGCCCCTCGTGGGCTAAAATTAAAAGCCCCGCTGTCAAGCAGCACTAGGGTCATGGCTGTGGTCTCGTAAAATAAAGCTTTGGATGCCGGCGACCCTCACGCTAGTAAATTGAGGCCTCAGTGGTGGGCGATATCGGTACCCTGCTCATAAGACTCACGAGCCAAATGAGCCCATAGGGTTAATGAATCACGGTGGCGCCGAAATAAACCCAATGGCGCAGGTAGGTGGTGGTAGAGAGGAGGTGGTCATTTGGTGGATGGTGGTCGCCCTATGGGCAGAGTGGGCTTCCGCCTTAATTTATACGCATGGGCGCGACAAAACCTGATTTTATTTATTTGCCTTTATTTATTTATTTTTTGAAAATGAACCTCAAATGCATGCCTTGGGGCCATACGAATGCATTTTTTTGCCTCTACTACAATGTCCGCCCAGGCCGTAAATTTTTATGTATGAAAATAGGGTTTTGCCGCTAACCAACGGAAAACTGTTTTGGCCCTAAAAGTGCCAAAAAAATTAGGCTAATTTCAAATCTCCTAGAAAATCATTGAGCTTAAAAACCTCTCGCAGCATCCCAAAACCAAGGATCAAAATGAATGAAATAAAAGTCATTCTAACTTTTTCCAACGCTTTGAATCCAATGGAAAAGCCCGATCTGATCCAAGACGCTGAATAAATATACTCAAGGAATGAAACCCTCGAGGGACCCCGAATGAGCTCTACAATGTGTTCCTCCAAAAAAGCTGAGAAGGGGTTGCAAATCGAGGCTTTGATACCATGTTAGAAACCAAGATCTGAAATGCAAACTAGAAAATAACCTTCCACAAAGATAAAAACAAAAAAGCAAAGAGATTGCATAAAGATGTGCAAATTGATATATTCGAAGTACAATAATTACAAGAGATAATTTGCTTTATAAAAGCAAAGATGCATAAACCTAATCTTATCTTGAGAAAAAAGATAGCTTAGCAAGATAAGGATAACAACCTATAACCTAGGAATTAAATAATGCCTAAGTAAACTTATGCAAGTGTAATTAAATAATTAATTATACCAAAATAGATGAGTAGGTTTAGCAAGTTGTACATTTCAGATTTTGGGTTCTTACTATATGTTTTATCAGAGATGACAATGTGGGACATGTTAGGAATTAGATGTTGTACACCTTGTGTAATATTTATAATGTTTAATTTATTATTATGTGAGTGGTGCACCTAGGGGGACCTAGAAGTACATGAATCACTAGGAGTTAACATTCTTGGGGCCACTTTATATGTTGTATGTAACATTCGAACATACAAATGTATTTATCTAATATTGGGTAAAGTTAATTAATAAAGTACCCAATATGAAATGTGGGGTCATGTTTTTTTAATCTCATGGTTTTAGTCACATGGTTGTAATATCACTTGGTGATTTTGTGTGAGATTGTTTCTATAAAAGAAAACATACGAGTAGTTGTCTAAGGTTGGCTAGTCAGGGTTTTGAGTCTTCTTCTGAAGAGTGCATATGTGAAGCATGGCATGGGATGTGTGGTTACATGCTTCCAGACACATGGAGGATGCATTGGAGAGGCTTGATGTTTTAGAGGTGTTCGTGGAGGCTCTAAAGATGTATTGTAATGCTTCTTGCTAAATAATACATTGAGCATGGATACTTTTGGAGGTTGGGTTTTTCCCTCTATGTGGGTTTTTTCAGGGTACATCTTGTGTCATCTTTTGATCAGTATGTTATCTATTCTCTTGCATGTGTATTTTGAATACTTATTTGCATAGATTTCTCTTTTGGGTTGTCATGTGGAAATTGTCATTAGATGGTTGCAAGTTTCCTTTCATTTGATATCAAAGCCATGGTTGTGGTTGGATAACACTTGGCTGAGCAAATCTATGGTTAAGTTTGAATCTAGGGCTTGAATGGAAAGAATGAAAGACATGGCAAGATATGAGGATTTTTCAGGTTGCTCAATACAAATTTGAGGGTTTTGGGTTTTTTGTTATGATGGGTTGTTTGTAGATTTGGGGTGTAAGAAATGTTGGGTCAAAAGGGCTTCTTGGATGTGTGTTCATGTGAGGGTTTTGTGGGGGAAGTGTTGTAGATGACCCCCTGGGACAAAATGGACCTCAACCTTGGATCCAAGATGGTTGAGAAATGAAGATTCATATAAAATTTTCCCTATTTCGCTCATTGTGACAAAAAGAAAAAAATAGTTGTACAACCATACGGTTGCAGTCTACATAATAAAAAATAGGAAAATAAAATATAACCTGTCTGTGAAAAATATTTTTTAGCTCGCTAAAAAAATTTCAAAGTTAAAAAAAATTAATGGGGGACAACATCTGTAGACCCCATACCCCTTAGCCCACACCATGGCAAGCAATAGGTACTATGAGTGGTAGGCCCCTCGATTTCCATTAGAAGACTTGTTGGTGCCACAACTGGTGGCCAGTCCTATGGGGAACCTCTGCCTAGCCCTTAAGGGCTTAAACAAAAATTTAAAACAATTGAAATTTTTAAATCAAAATTTATAATATTTAAAATCCACTAATAGATTTCAAAATTTTGAAAATTTAAAATTGATTTAATACATTTTGAGATTTGTAGTCGTCTCACCACCAAAGTGTCGGCGACACGTCACCACCACCAGTGGCTCCACCCAAGGGCCACCCTTGCACAACTTATAATCCAAATTGGAGGAGTTTTATTCAAATGGGAATAACTTTCACCCAAAGTGTCAGATTTTTAACTTCTTATACTCGTTGGAAAGCTAGTTCTGAGAACTATGTTATGGTATAGGTTTCATTTCTTGATTTTTTGTTTTGAAATTTTTTTGGAGTTTGCAATCCTAATGTTCTTTGTTACATAGTTTTGAGCATAACTTTTGCATACAAAATCATTTTTTCGATTGCAAATAGGAATTGGAGAGAATGTTCAGTTTACTTAATGGTGGTGTTGATAGTTTCTTAGTTTTATGAGAAAAGAGATTTGTGTACTTGCTTTAACACTTATGGGTGTTTGAGATTCAAGATGTGATTGTGTGAGCATCTACACAAGTCAAGAGGTAAAAACTTGAGGGAGTACCTATTTTCATGTGATTTTTATGATGGTATAGATGATTATCAGTTTGGTGCTTCCAAATTTGGACTTTGATGGTGACAGGTACATATGTTGTCTTCAATTTTGAGGATATGGGTTGATACGAGTGGAGACTTGGAGTCTCGTATGGGTGATGGTTGAGTGTACATGCAATGTTGGATTTGATTATGGTATCATGGATATACAGGTACATTTGAGCATTAACATGAAATGATCATGTATTTGGTTGTTTGGCAGTGTTATGGTTTGGTGTTAGGAGGTTGTTTTTTATCTTCTTGATACTTTATTAGTTCCTTGACTATGGTTATTCATTTGTGGACATGATTGAAAAATTAAATATGTTGTTGATTTGGTGTTTGAGTCTTGTTGTTTGCATGATTATGTTATTTGATATCTCAATTTTTTGGTTACTAATGTGATGATGAGTTTGCATGCTTCGGTGTTTAGGATCTTTTAGTTATGCAGGTTGTGGATTAGCTACCCATTTTCTTGCAGTGGGATAACTCGGATGTGGATTGTCTATATCCATGAGATTGATTCAATGTTGATGCAAAATTTGTTAGTTGGCCTTTTTTGTGGTCATTTGTGCATTGGTATGTTTTCTTTGAGATTATCTAGGATGGATGATGTATAGTGCTTGGATAGTCGGTTATGAGACTTGTAGCATGTGGTTTATCATGATGTCATGGATGGATTGGTTATACTTTTCAATGGGAGATTTTGGTAGTGATAGATTGGTGGTGTAGGATTGGTTCTTGATGTTTTGATGGCAGTTGTATCTTCTTGGCTTGGATATCTTGGTTCTACTTGGTGTGACTAACATTTTAGTTATGTGTGTGGGCCCAAATGATATTCATGGAGGAGATGGTTGTCATGATGCCATGTGTAGCTCAGTATCATGGTTCAGTGGGAGTTGTTGGTAGTGATGTGGATTCACCATTTGATGGTGTTCGTGATCTTCTTTAGTGTTTGTAGATGTTTTTTGGAGGAGCTCTTAGATCTTGTTGCTACAAAAGGGTTCCTTCACATCTGCAGGTTCACTATTTGGAGATGGTTATCTTCATGTTGATTGGATATGTTGATATATTGGTATGCCATGGAGGAATTTTAGTCTTTGGTTGAGATGTCATGGCTTGTCGGTTTTGAGAGGTGTTTGTTTGGTTTAGAGGATAATTTGGTATTATGTCATGTTATAATCTTGATTACATGTTTAGAGTTTTGACATGATGCAGGTTCTCTTGATACCATGATATGTTCATTGGATAATATGATCTACTAGGAGGAGATGGTTAGATCATGTTTTGATATGCATGTTCCTGATTCCTAGGTTGGATATGTGACATTGATCTTGTTTGGTTCTATTTGTATTGAGTATATGATCATTTTCTTGATTACTTCATGATTATCACTTGAGAGGTTTGTCTATTATTTGTTTTAGGTGCATTATGTTATGCTTTGTCTTCTCATGTATATGGATCTTGAGCTATGTATATTTGGTTTTGGATGGTTCATTTGAGGAGTGTTGACATGTTTATCTCCTTATGCATTATGAGTACATTCATTAATTTTGAGCTTAGGAGATGTATTGGGTCAATTTCTTGATATGGGAATGGATATTTAGTTTGATATTCTTTGATTCAATGAAAGAATTACATCCATGTTGATTACATGATATATATGTTGTGTTTGATCTATGAGATTGAACGGGTTGGGTATTATTATGGATTTTCTCTTGGGGTTTTATGGAGGAGATCATACTTGACATGGTTTGCATTTAGAGGTGTATGTAGAAGGACATGCTACATGTTTATGATTTGTAGATTCTCTCTTTTTGGTCTTGGTTATCTTCCTGGATGTTTGGTATCACATGACATTGGTTTTGAGGTTTGGTTGGAGCTATAGTGATCACTAGGCTTGTGGTCATGTATTGCCACTTCATTTTTGGGTGATGACATGGAGGTTACTTTATCTCTTTCCTTTAATAGGTGTGGAGAACATGACAGAGAGATGAAGATTTATGGTGAGAGTTGTACTTACAGATTTTACATATCTTTGTGGATGTTCCTTGGCACTACATGATGTTTAAACCTTCTATGTGATGCTTGTGGTAGACTTTGGATGCCTTGATATTTTTCAGATTTGCATTACCTATGCAGTGGGAGTTCTTGGATGTGTATGTTATTCATCAACAGGTTTGCACATGGAGCTTGTGATTACGGTTTATGGATTGTATATGTTGATGGCATGAGTTTACTATGTTTTTTATATCTTTTAGGTATGGATAGTTGGATGTGTGAGCACTTGTTGTGGGTGTTATTTCAGCTACGATAATTATATCTTGACAACTATTGATACATACTTGTTACCTTTGGATTGAGTGTTTGTGTATTGAGATATCAGTTGGAGGCAGGACTTATAATTCTTTGTGACAAATAGTGTGACATCTCTTTGGATGGCTTCTTATCTTTATGTAGTGGCATGATGGAGGATGAGAGAATTCTTGTTTGGGATGGATACCACCTTGTTTCTTGTTATAGGTATCTTGATGGAGCACATGGAGAACTTTGATTTATTGATGGTATGTGTGGATAGAGGGATTGTTCCCTTGTTTATATTTGAGGCTACTTGTTACCCCTTATGCAATGTATACAACAAGTGGAGAATGTTAGGAATTATGTGTTGTGCACCTTGCATAATGTTTAATTTATTATTATGTGTGTGGTGCACCTAGGGTGACCTAGAAGTATGTGCATCACTAGGAGTTAACATTCTTGGGGACACTTTATATGTTGTATGTAAGATTCAGACATAAAAATATATTTATTTAATATTGGGGAAAGTTCATTAATAAAGTACCCAATATTAAATGTGGGGTCATGGTTTTGTAATCTCATGGTTTTAGTCACATGGTTTAATATAGTACCACTTGGTGGTTTTGTGTGAGCTTGTTTCTATAAAAGAAAACAAAAGGGTAGTTGTCTACGGTTGGCTAGTTGGAGTTTTGAGTCTTCTTCTAAAGAGTGCATATGTGAAGCATGGCATGGTATGTGTGGTTACATGCTTGGACACATGGAGGATGCATTGGAGAGGCTTGATATTTCAAAGGTGTTCATGGAGGCTTTGAAGATGGACATTGTAATCTTTATTGTTGAATAATACATTGAGCATGGATGCTTTGGAGGTTGGGTTTTTCCCTCTGTGAGGTTTTTCTAGGGTATATCTTGTTTCATCTTTTGATGGGTATGTGTGTCTATTCTCTTGTATGTGGAATTTGAATACTTATTTGCATATATTTCTCTTTTGGGTTATGTGAAAATTATCATTAGATGGTTGTAAGTTTCCTTTTTAGGGTGCAGATGTCCCCGCAACATGCTAGCATCCGTGGATAAGACCTAATCCTCTTAAAGCTACAATATCCAATTTCTATGCTTTTCATTTTTGCATACTAAAGATTTCAATTAAATCATTCACTCCTATAATTAAGTGATTTCATCATTCTTATCATTTGTAACTTAGCATTAATTTGATTAGACTGTATAGGAATTCTTCATTATTTATCCCGTCACTTGAGCTTTGATCTTTGAGATAATTGAGGGCTATTTTCTCTTTAATACCCCATTTTCTTGAGGGTAGGAAATCCCCTCCTTTACAACAACTATATATTTTTAACATTATTTTATTAGTGGACCTTCATTTGAAGATTTGCTGCTATGAATATTTAATATTATTTTTGTTGCTCGAAGGAATATTTGTTCAAAGGACATTCAAACAAAGGTCCTTGGCTAGCCACTTTCAATGTTTGCTTCAAATTTTCCTCAAAAATTTTAGTTTCAAACCTCGTTTGGACCTTCAAATGGAATGAACTTGATAAGATAATTTGCAAGATCATAGTCCTCGAAATGAGCTTTCCAACAAGAATAATTTTAATATATTTATTTTCTATGTTTTATTAAGCATAAGTTTTTCATTGAACATTAAGTTCTATGTTCTACACATGTGGAAAATAGTAAAATACTAAAAAATTCTAGAAAAATATTTGTGCATTAGGTATTGATGTCTTTGTTTCAATATTTTTTTTTTAATTTTGATATATATGAAACAAGTTATGCATTATGACATACACCTATGTCCAAATTATAATTACTCTGTCTTCAAAAATTAATTAAAAAAATATGCAACAAAAAATTATGAAAAATATCCATGCACTAGATATTGATGTTTTGATTAATGGGAAAAATAGGTTTTGAATGGACCCAAAACCATTAACCGTGATGAGCCCTGCTAATATAGACTCAAAACCTTTCAATTTCTGCCTTGGGAATTTTGTCAAACACTTGTCATGTAAAGCTGATATATGCTGATATAAACTTTTGATTGTTGTGTTTTTGGTTTTTGGCACTTGACAATGATGTTTGAATGCTCTGATACCACTGTGATGAGCCTTGCTAGCTCACTGCTCAAACCCCTGTCTTGTTTTTAAGTCTATTTGTGTTTTTTAGTTTTTTAGAGAAATTTTGTAGACAGAAGAGAAGGGGCGCATCATATAAAAGCTCACAGAATGAAAACTTGAGCTAATTTAATCAAACTGAAATTGTAGAAGGTGTTTATTATCATCAACAATGGATTTAAAACATACAAACATACCCGAAAGCCTCCAGATTTTTTAAATAAGAAATCTGATCAGCATAGTGAAGAACTGACGAAAACTGGAGTAGAGAGTTACAGATTGCAAAGTTTATTCTGAAACTGAAGCCAGAGAGAAGTATAGGTAGGGCGCCCAAGTTCATGAAGAGAGATCCTCAGAAAGAAGACGTTTCTCCAAAAAGCCAAAAAAACCTTCCTTGCAAGTGCCACGCCCTTTCAAACAAAAAGCACCAAAAACCATCTTTGAAGGTGCGCCCAAACAGCCATGAAGTCTGCCATGGTGAAGGAAGAACAACAACCAATAAACCCTCTGTTTTTGATGAAGAACACTACAAAAAAACTGTTGAAGCACTGCAGAACTTCTGAAATGAAGCTCTCTCAATCTGCACTAATTCAGCTGATCTCTCACAACTTCACAAGTGCTCACACTGAAGAGATTTCGTTCTCCAATGGTGGATTTGCTGCAAACCTGATCACAGGCTGAAAGCAAGGGAAAAAACCTCCAAGGCAAAGTTGAAATATTCAAAAAGATGAGTTTCTCATTGCCCAAATCCCTTATAAAGCAAAGGAGGTGAAAACCTAAGAAAGCCGTACATTTTAGGGCTTTAGCTCATTTAAATTTATGGAAATAAACTTAAGTCACTTTCCATAGTCTCCCTTTTGATTTTTGGCGCCTCCTTTAAGTGAATAAAAGATATAACATTAAAATATTCACTTTAGACTTAATTTAAGTGAAATAAGAATTATAAAGTCAATTTGACTTTATAAAAAGACTTTAAGTTAAAAATTAACTTAAATCACTTAAGTAAGCCTATCTCCCTCAATTCTCAACAGAATTCAATTCGCAAAGAAGAAACTGCATGGCTGCTGCCAAGCCTATACGATCTCGAAAATGAAAATCCGAATCCTCCAAAGGGTACCATGACCTGAAAGCCCACAAGGGTCCAAGAAATAGGCTAACACTCTGCAAACAAGATCACTTGAAAAGGGGGACATTACATTAACAAATAGGTTTTGACGGGGACCCAAAACCCACACAAGGAGACCAAGTTGTGATAGATTAAAACAAAGACAACCAACAACGACCCAAAAGCAGGTTATGAAAGATTAGTGAGAAAGCTTAAATCTGCAACAAAAGAAAGGTTTTAATGGGAACCTTGAACCCAAAGAAAACAAGAATTACAAAGGATCTTTAATCCAAGAACAACCTGAGACGACCAGACAACCATCAACCTAATTCAGCTAGATTACAACATACCACTTACCAGTACCAACTAGCAGTGAACAACCAGAGACAACCAGGTAACCATCAGCTAGAACTAGCTAGTCAACAACACAACACTTGTCAACACCATCCAACAAAACCAAACTCCCCACCTCAATAGGAGAGTTAGGAATCAGAGGGAAACATTGAAGATTCTCAGCACAGACATTGCACCAGTCAACCCGCAACACCAACCACCTCAATAGGAAGGGGCTCCCCTCTATAGGAGAGGAAGAAGTGAAGCACAAAACTATAGAAAATAGACCTTCCCACCTGATCCATAGCCCACATCTTCACCTCAATAGAAGAGGGCCTCACCTCCAAAGAAGACCATAGCCAAAAAAATCGAAGGGAAGCAACTACACCCATAGTAGAGAGCACCAAAACCTCTTTTAGAAAAGAAGAAGACTGGAGTAGAGAGGAAAAAATAGAGAACTCCTCCATGAGCAACACAATCCAATCCTCAACCAACAACACACTTCCATCCTTGAATACAAACTTTAGGACTTAAAAGGGGAAGAGCAAAAAGCTCAACAAAACCAACTGGCAGCCAACCATATAAAAACCCCAGCACCAAGAGAGATGCTCCCCACCAAGATCAAAAAGTAAACTCACATTGTAGTTAAACAGGAGCCAAAGAGAAGTAGCCTCCCTGCCTAGAAAAATAACCAACATCAAAAAATAGACAATGGGCCACGAAAGAAGGGCTAGGCAAGGAAAGCCTCCAAATAGAGAGAGTAGAAAGCCGACAAGACAATGAAGAACAACATCCAACCCTACATGCTAGCCAGGGTTTGAAACATGCTAAGAACTGTCCACAAACAACTCCATCAGAACCCAACCATCAACCTCATCCTCAAGCAAAGAAAGCACCCACATAGAGGCAAAGAAGCCCCAAAAAGGCTAGGGAGAGCTAGGAAAACCTACAAATAGAGAAAGAGGAGAGAAGGCACAACAAGAGAAAACCAATTCCAACCCTACATGCTAGTTAGGGTCTGAGATGAGGCCCCCATTCTCCTTAAACAACCCCTCAGCAAGAACTCCAAGCCCCACAACTAGCCAAAGCAACAAAGAAGAGACAAAGGGACCCGAAAGAAAAAGGAAAAAGGCACCGAAAGCCTCCAAGTAGAGAGAGCAAAGAGCCGACAAGATAATGAAGACCAACTTCCAACCCCACATGCTAGTCAGGGTTTGAAACAAGCCAAGAATAGTCCATAAACAACTCCACTAGAGGTAGACCAAGAACCTCAACCCCAAACAAAGAAATTCCCCACACAGAGGAAAAAAAGCCCCCGAAGGACCAAAGAGCGCCAAAAAAACCAACAAGAAGAGAATGAGGAGAGAAGGCACAACAATAAAAAATCCACTTCCAACCCTACATGCTAGTTAGGGTCTGAGATAAGGCCACCAAACTCCTCTAACAAACACACAACAAGAACTCTTGGCATCACAACCAACCCCACACATATAAACACAGAAAGCCAAAGCCTAAAGAGAAATCTCCACCCATCACAAAGCTAGAATAGAAAAAGAGGCCACGGGAAAATAATAAAACACACACGGGAGAGGATCCACAAAGAGAGCCAAAACCCGAGCAACATAGAACACACATGGGAGAGAAGCCACAAAGAGATCCATGACCCAATTAGTAGAACAAAACAACCCAAAGAGGCCCAACAATAGCACATGAAGATAGCCAGTGCCACCAACGAGCACCAACTCCCTCCACAACTGCGTCAACCCCATCTCCCTTCTCATCTTTGTCATACCCATCACCACCCTTGCCTCCATCTTCCTTAGATTTCAAAATTAGGCCTCCGCTCCTACTCCCGCCCAACACCATTACTACATGTTACTCATTAAGATTGTTACTATGATGGAGGAATAAGGGATCTAGAATCTAAATCACACTTTTCAACCCACAACATTGGGGGGGCACAAAAAGATCATAAAAGAACATATATTGATGTTACAAATCTATATTTTAAATATTATAATTTTATCCTTTTTATAAAAAAGGTTATGCATTACAATGTAAATGTCATTTAAAAAAATGTTGTTTACTATAAAAAATAAGTTATTAAAAGTTATGTACAAAAAATCATAGTTTATATCTATTTTTAAAAAAATATATATTTAGAATCTACATAAAAATCATCACAAATCACTAGTTTGCTTCATCTTTAAATTCTTAATAGATCAATTGTTATAGGTGTTAGAAAGTGAAGATTTAGTTAAAATGTTGATTTTAATATCCTACTTTGACCAAAAAGTGGGACTCATTATTGTGGGATCACCCTTGAAGAAGAACAAAAAAGGGTTACCAAGATGTTGGAATATGACTTTGAGATCATATATAAGAAATGAAAGGAGAATATTGTGGTTGATTCTTTATCTAGGAGTGATGAACCCATAAATTCACTATTGTATGTTTTTTTCATATTAAAATTAGATGAGGTAAATGTGACACGATAAGAGTGGGAGAAAGACACAGATACTAAAACTCTTATTGAGAAATTCCAACAAGATTCAAGTGTGTCAAAAAAATTTCATGGAAAGGAAGTGCTTTAATACAAGGACATGTAATTATGCAGGAACTCAAACCTTATGTTTAATATTTTGGTATAACTACATGCTTCTCTAGTAGATGAGCACTTAAGATTCTCGCAAACATATCATTTAATTGAGAAAAAAATCTTTTGGGATGGGCTCAAAGGGGATGCTAAAAAATGTGTAGTAGAATCCATGGTATGCCAACAAAATAAAGAGGAACCAATTAAGACTCAAGGTCTCTTACAACTCTCATTTATTCTAAGATAGAGTTGGGATGAGGTATCTATAGATTTTATCACATTTTTTCTCGATTTAAAGGTATAAATCTTATTATGGTTGTTAAGGACCGACTCACCAAATATGCATATTTTTGTGCTTTGTCACATCCATTTGTAGCAAGCATTGTAAAACAACTTTTATAGATATTATTTAAAAGTTGCATGGGGCTCCAAAAGTCACAAGTGATCATGATCTTGTATTTATAGGTAATTTTCAAACTAACTTATTTAATGTGGAGACTTATCTTACTTGTAGCTTTTTACATCATATTGAGTGAAATAGATGGATTGAGGTGGTCAACAAGTGCTTAGAGGATTATCTTCAATGTTTTTCTCTGAATAAATGAGAGAAATGGGTATAATGACCACCACTAGAAGAATGACAATACAAAACTTCTTTCCATACTTCATTTAGAGATGTTTTTTTGGCACTATATGGGTATGATCCATCACCAATCACCTCTTTATTGCATACATACCTAAAGGTCTAAACAATTAAACAACACATCTAATATCAACAAAAGGTACTTGTTAGTCTTAAGGAGAATTTGACAATGACACATAATAAAATGAAGCAACATATGAGTAGGCACCATAGTGAAAGGACTTTTGAATTAGGAGATAGGGTCTTTATGCACTTATAACCATACAAGCACATATTAGTAAAATAATAGAAGAAATATAACAAGCTTGCACCCAACTATTACGGTCCTTATAAGGTTTTGCAAAAGATTAATACATTAGAGTTACCTATGTCAATAAAAATACACTAAATCTTCTATGCTTGAAGAAGTTTTTGTACATAGAGTTACAACCCAAGCTAGGCTATTGGAGATTGATGAGGAGGCCATGATAATTTTGGAAGTAGAGGGAATCCTTCAAACATAGATTAGAGAGGTTGTAGACAAGGGCAATCATAGAGCATTTGATTAAATCATTTTTTTTCTACTCGAAGATGCTATATGGGAAAATGAAGATGTTGTGCAAAGGAATCCACAATTGATTAATGTTGAGGACAACTCTTCTCTAAAGAGGTGACACATGCTACACCTTTAACTTTTTGATCATATCAAGATATATGTAGTCAAATTGTGGCTAGCATAACTCTTTTTTTTGATCCGCAAGTTGTGGAGTGAGGTCCCACTCCCTTTAATTAAAACATTAAAAAAAACTTGTTACATCATCCCCACCACATAGGAAGCCATGAAACATAAGAGAACATGAGATAAGAAAAGAACTTAGAGGAGAAGCCTAACAAGAACTATTAGGAAGAAAAAGATGGAATCAAATCCATAAGAGGGGCCTATCCCATTAGGTGGCTAGCGTAATTCTTAATCAAGTTACATAACCATTTATAGAGTCTTATATAGGTAGCTAAGACAACTTAAGTGATATCCAAGGTGTTAATATTGGATATATAGGAGCTAGTGGTTAGTTTATGCTCACCATGTTACAAATTATGTTTTTATTGGAGACTTTTATAGGTTTTCTCCCTTGAAGTGACTTATTATTCTCAAGTATTATCAGGTATTTGCAACGTATTCCCCATTATATTCTTCTACTATGTAAGTTGTTTTATTACAAATGCCCCATCCATGTGTAATTAAATTAGGTTAATAAGATTGCAAGAAATAAATTTTATCTAAAAATTTCCAAAAAAAAAAGATACATTGTAATTCACATTGAGGTCATTTACACCTTTAAAATTGAGATTAAAGACAATAATTTATAGGTGAATATTTGAAAAAAAGTTGCTTGAACTTTTAAGAATGTAAACTCTTTGTTGGGTCATCCTCTTGATAAATAGAGCTACACACCATTGATCCTTATAAGATGTTATACACAACCACGACTTTCTCTAAATAAGCAATAAAATATATCGTGGATCTCATACTACACTCAACACCTATATACAAAATGTTCTTCAACTTTAGTTTATTATTATAGAATCTACACATGCATTAATCTTTTGGAATAGAATATTCTAACTCCATTCAAAATTAATGAAAGTAAACTTGAAATGAAGAAAATAAAAAATGATGTCTAATATATAAAGCTTTTAAAAGAAATCTCCCATCTTTTTATAACTCAAACAAAATTAATTTCATCCTAATTTATTAGGATAATTTACTTAATAATATAGTTTGAAATTCGAATACTTTCTCAAAGAAAAAAATGTTGATAAGGAAAGTAATACAAAACCAAAACTCAAGAAATAAAAATAAATAAATAAATATAAATATCTTCCTCTATAAAGATTTGTCGAGACTGCAAATAGAACCACGCTTATACTAAAAGGATAACCTTTTCCAAGTGCCTGGAAGTAAACAAGGGCTGTCAAAGGCAGTGAACATTCTTTAAAAAACATCCGGGCCGCTACATTTCATTCAGTTGCCTGCAATCCTCGTTCACTACTTATCAATCCTCTAAAATCTTCACAATATATTCCGACGAGCCTATCCTATTGGCAGTGCTGTAGTTTCAAGTTCTCAGCTGCTTTTTTGTTCATTACCATTGATATTTTTTTTGCTGGTAAGGCTCATTTGGGTTACTTGAAATTTCATCTTCCACACTGTTTTCTTTTGGTTTTACTGTTCAGGTTAGGCCCATTTGTGCTCCTTGAAATATAGAGTCTTGTATTTCTCCCTTACATAAGCGTTTCTTCTATGTTAGGCTCATTTGTGTTCCCTGAAGTTTAATTTTCTGCTTTGGTTCGTCTCCCCACTGTCATTGATCTGCACGCGTTTACCGCATTGGGTCTCCCTGAATTTCTCTTGGACCACTAATTTCCCTGTTGGTTCTCATGTTTGTTCGCTCTACTTCAATTAGTTTCATACTTTTGAACTGATTTTTCTTTTTGTTTTCATTGGTTTTCAGTTCAAATGGCATTCTAAGTTCAGAAATTCATTGCCAAGGATTTCTGATAGATATGGGCACCATGAATGTGATAAATGGTGCTCAGTATGGTATAGGGGGCATAGCTCAGGCAAAATTGGAGTATGAAAGTCGATGTGGAAAGTCACTTTGGAGAAGAAGATGCAAAAGGGCAGCTATTTTTTTCCCCGGTCATTTTTCAGGAACTTCATTAGGCAGACATAAGAGGAGAGCCTCTACATCTGTTATTGCCAAAAGCAAGGGAATTGCTACGGAAGTCCAGAGAATGCAGACAGGTAAAAGATTTTCCAGTGCCCTGCAATTTGATTTGGCTCTATTCCAATATGCAGTATGCCAGACAACTTGAATTGAAAATTAACGAATGTTTTTAAAGACTACAGTAGGGCACTATCTAACCAAAATTAGCAGCAGAACGTCTAACGTCCAAAAGGAATCTGCAACCCACTTAAAGTTTACATGATAATTCGCTGTTTGGCGTTGTGGCCCAACAGACTTTTTGGTCTAGTGGACTTTATTAAAATCATCTCATTTCAGTATATTTCAATGGCAATGAAGTACGTAGTAGGAATGGAAACCAACGGTAGCACTCAAAAGAATGAGCCGATTCCACAGGCAAAACAATGAAATTAGTTCGAAAGAGAAATATAAGATTCTGACTGGGAGGGTGTTTTAGGTTTTCGCTCACAAAATATGGAAGCATGGGTATGTGTGTCCTTCCTCTGTACTCAGCTCCTTCTCAAATACATGCACCCTGATTCTATGCTTAGAGGAGGATGGTTAGGGGGCTAGCCAGAACTTGATGAACCGCTCCTTGTCACCATTTTTATTTTTGCATGCCAGTCTCATGCCATATCGGTATTTGCTTCTATGTTGGCACTAGAATTTTTATATTGATGCAAGTAATTTTTGTTTTGTTTTGGGATCTGCAGTGTACCTCACTTCAACATTGCTATGTATTTATATTTTTGTTATTTCAATTTGTAGGGCCTTTAATTTATTGCAGTCGACTATTAATTTATTAGTATGTATTGTTAAATGTATATTTCTTCTTTTTGAATTTTCTTTTAGGAATCTTTATATTTAAAATTTAAAATTATTATTTTAAAAATATATTCTCATTTCCCTCGTTTTTTGGAAACAATGTGTGACCGCGCCCACACCTTCTTCCTGGCAAGTTCAAACCTTTTTGAACTGAAGCAGCTGGAAATTTACTGAGAATACGGACCCAGAGCTGAATTGGTTAACTTCTGGCTGAAATCCTTTATGATACAGAGAAAGCTACCATACTAAAATTTCACTGTTTTACTTGAACAGAGGCTTCCACAAGGTGTAGGGGGTAGGGGGAACTAAACCTTGGTAGGAACTCATAGTCATTGCTAGTTGAGGCAGTTCACATTTCCACGAGAAACCCAGCATTAAATGGCACATGCAGTTTAGTGGTACCGTATTTCACTGGCTGGATGATGGTCCTGGTTCCCTATGCTAGCATGTCCATATTTTCCAAAATAGTATCATAGTGTAATATCCCTTATTAATTTCTTAATCACACATGCAATTCTTTCGTATTCTTTAATTCATGTAATGCTGGAATAATATGGAATAATAACAGTACTATAGAACTCCTTTAATATTTCAATGATATTATTGTGATGGTTGTCATCTGAACATGATAAAATACTGATATGAAAGCAATAAGACAAAGATACCCATAAAATTTCTGATATACACAGTAAAATTTAGCAGAAATATACATTTAATGATCTGGATCTGAACAAGATATTAATTAAATGCTGATGAAATGTCAATATTTCAGCACGACCCAAAATGCTACTCAACTCATACTAAGAATGCTAGGTTGTATGAATGCTAGATCTGGACTGTATGGTGGCAGTAGGAGTGGTACAGTGGCAATGGTAATGAGATCTATGTACTATTGTGAATGCTGATGCAGCAGGAAAATAGGCGAACAAGGGGTATAGACGAGTAGGACAGCTTCCCCCTATATGAGGCAGTCCACAAAAGAATAGCAGAGATCTGATTTGCAGCAGCAAGTACACTGAAATATTTAGGTGATTAGGAGCATTTTTGGAGAACTTTATTTGTGTTGAAGATCGTGAGCAAGTTCCAGTGTTGGTGTAGGTTTTAGTGCCTTTTTTGCAGCAGCAAGTACACTGAAATATTAACACTAAAACCAACACCAACTTTGGACTTGATCACGATCTTCAACACAAATAAAGTCCTCCAAAAATGCTTCTAATCACCTAAATTTGGATTTAAATTTTGAAAATTCAACACCAATGTGATCCCCTAGAGGAATCACCTCACTTGGATAAGAGGGTTTTTGTCCGCCAATCCCAAATGGAAACCGAGAGGGTTTTGGTCCTCCAAATTTTTGTACACTGAGGGTTTTCTTCCTGGATGAAAAGATGAACATAAGTGCTTAAGTTTGGCAAATTATTTGATTACAATAGTAATGGATGATCCCTTTGATTAATTCTCTCTCTCCTTTTATAAATTCCTTTTGGCCCCCCTTAAAAAAAATTAAATATTATATGAGGCTTTATGATGTCCCATTTAAATCGCCACTTTATTGAAATAATGGCATTTAAGTTGTCCTTATAAAATGAAGTTACTAGGCCCAACTTAAAGTATTATTATTAATTACTAATTTATTTCCCTAACTTATCCCTTAGTTTATGGAAAATGAAGAAATAGGTCCTTGATTAATTTAATTAGAAAAGGGGACATAATAATCTGCCCTTCCCAAAATTGCTTGGCCTCAAGCAATGTAGGTTCAATAGCTTTGACTCTTTCCAAACGACAATCTTTGTAATACTAGGATCCCAAATCATCCTTGAGAGTTGGCAAATCCATGTCCTTACTTCCTTGTGCAATGCAATAGTTTCGATCAACCATATAATTTCTTTCAAGGTTTTATCATGTAGTTCCTATGAAGCTCTCTCCGTTCCTTTGTGTGTTGCATATATTTTGTTTCCTTATTTTTACATTGCTTTTCTTGTTGATTCACAATCCCTTGCAAGGCTCTTGTAAACTCCTTAGACAAGCTCAACTTGGCTGTGCATTTTTTTCTTGCAACTTCTAACTTTCCTAGGGACTGCCTTATGTAAAAAATGAAGTCACCACCATGCTTTCACCGCATGACTCAAATATAATTGGGAGTTGAAAAACCTGCACTATATTATATTCTTGCAACTATGATTTTTTTTGTCAAACTCTTATAAAGCTTAGTTTACATTAAGGTTGTGGCTTTGATATTGAAAGGAGAGGCCTGGGAAGAACAATTTTTAAGACCTTCAAATTTTATTCTTGAATTCTCCATGCAACAAGCACGGATAAATTATAATTTCTTTTGTGTATATTAACAAGGTTTGATATTTTTATCAAATAGATATGTGACCATTGTTGCTGGATAGCTATCAAAACATCTTGGACTCCTGCCAAACTTTCTTGTGCAAGAGTATTTTGAAGATCATCTAGTTTTGCTTTGAAAAATTTATCGTTTTCACGAACTTATTTTGAAACATCAGCTGAAAATGTAAAATCTGTTCAATAAATAATTGTACCTTAATTTGTCCTTGGCTGCAAGCTGCTTCTTGTTGTTGAAATTTAATTTCTGCAAATTGGTTTTCTAGCTCTTCAGGAGAATTTATCACTTCTTCAACAGGAAGGGTATCTTTGACTTTTGGAACATATTCATCTTCTTTCTTTTGCTAAAACTGATCAATTCTAGTAGCGTTCTTGCTTCTTGTTTTATCCTTGATGTAACATTTAGAATCTCTACCGTATTCTCCAAAAAGGGTAAAAGCTGCATAGCTTTTGTATTATCCAATAGTCTCTGTACTTCCTGCAATTTTCTGATATGTGCTTGTAATAATAAAATCAGCCTGATTTATTACAAGAATGTCTATTGTAAATTGACATGAGAAATGGTACCTTTTATCAAACCTTTTCCAAAATATGCCCAAATCTGCATATTTAGTCTTCTTCAAGGTATGTGCAAGTTTACCATGAATGATCTCTAATTTCTTTGCAACCAAAGAATCTGCGATATTCTCATCAAAATAACTCTCAAATCTTGCAAATTCTCCTTTGTGCATTTGAGGTGGTACTAGTGAGTGGCTTTGGTAGGTTGGGAGCCTGATTCCCACTTAATGATGTGCAGATTCCTTCTATTTGGTGATAATTTGGGAGGCAAACCATTCAAAAACATACTATATTCATCATTAATATTTTGAATATGATTTGCTTACCCATGGATAAATTGATACTCAGTTGCATGCATCTTGTTCTTTGTGGATAGAACCTTCTATTCTCTTTGCTATGACTAGGCTGGGTGTCTTATTTTCAATTTCCTTAAGTATCGTCTCCTTTCCTTCATATTGGAACTTAAGCTCTATGGATTGATAGTTTTGGGAAAATTATCCAAGGGAGTCTAATCATTGTACACCCAAAACTATGTCTGCTTCTTCTAGGCCCACAAGATAAAAATCATCGAATGCTTAATGTTCCCCCATGATTCTGTTGAGCTACCTAATTTTCTTGGTACAAGGGATGGTGAATCTGTTATCTGCTATGACATTGAATCCTTAAGATCCTTCAACTTCGAGTCCTATGAATACCAAATTTCTGTCAATGAAGTTGTGGGTAACTCCACTATCAATGACTATTGTGTTTCTTTGCTTGCATAGTGTTCCACAAACTTTGAAAGGATGATATCTAGGTACTATTGAGAGAGAAGCAAGCGTATCTCCACTGGTGTCATTATCTTTAAAATTTGGATATGGTTTCTATTCCTTGAGCACCCTTTTTGTCTCACGTTCTTCTGGTTCTTCCTTCTCATCAAAAACTACCTCAATATAGTGTATTTGACCCTTGCCAAGACATTTGTGACTAGGTTCCCAAAGCTTCTTGCAAGAGAAACAATTTTTTCCTCATACGCTTGTTTTTGGTATCCTTCTCTTTTCTTGGTGGTATGGTCTTCTAGGGTTGTGCATGAATTCCTTCTTTCTAGTAAGCTTTTTTTTGTTAATCCAATAGTGGTGTCTTTGAGTAAAATTTGTTCTTGGATATTGAAGTTTCCAAATTTAAAGTTCCCTTGATGGCTTCCTGCAAAGATGGAGGATTGAAGGCTTTTACCAAACTTTTAAGAGGTTCATTTAATCCTTTCACAAATAGAATAGTGAGTCTCCTCTTTGACACATCAGGAACCATTATTGTTAATATTTGAAATTCTGCAACATAACTGTTCACTGTTCCATCTTTCTTAAGTTGAGTCAACTCCTTGAAATAAGTCTTTGATTTTTTTGTGCTAAACCTTTCTATTAGTTTTTGGCTGAATTCCTCCAATGTGGAAATGGAGTTATGTTTTTGGTAGATCATACTGTGATTCCACTACTTGTGTGATACTTTGTCTAAGTGGAGGGTAATGAACTTGATTGCTTCTTCTTCGTACATAAGATTCAATGAGAAGTAGGTGTCCAACTTCTATAGCCAAGATCTGACATAACATTTGTTATACCCATCATATGTAGGAATTTGTAATCTTACACAAGCGATACTGGATGTCTTTGTGGGGCTAATCTTGCTGTTCTTCCATTGTGGAAATGGAGTTATGTCTTTGGGTGATCATATCGTGATACTACCACTTGTGTACTACTCCTTCTAAGTGGAGGGTAGTGAACTTGATTGCCTCTTTTTCATATGTAGGGTTCAATGACAAGTAGGCGTCCAACGCTTGCAACTAAGATCTGACAGAACATTTGTTGTACCCATCATATGTAGGAATTATAATCTTACCCAAGCAGTATTGAATGTCTTTGTAGGGCTGATTTTGTTGAAATCTCTTTCTTCTCCTTGGTCCATTCTTCATCCTTAGTTAGATCATAAAATTCTTAGAAATTCATTTAATCATGTATTGCCTAATTTAGAACATTGTATTCATCATGATATGCTGTAAATTCATTTTTTATTTGATGAAGGTTGGGTCTTTTCCTCTTCAGGTTGTTCCTCTTTTCTCTGTAAAAAAATTGATTGGAAGGTCTTGGAAGGGGGTTGATTGAAGTCCATTTGTTAGCTAAAGAGCTTCCTTTTCCTTGGTTATCCTTATTCTAATTCATATTTTTCAAGGCTTGTACTAGCTCTACCTTGGACTCTCTCATTGTACTTTGGATTGTCCTTGCCAATTCTCTTTGACCATTATTGATGGTTTCATCTGTAGGTATTTTATAACTTTTTCTGTTCTCTCTGATAAAATCTGGTTACCCTTCCACCAAGCTACATTAAAAGTTCTAAGCCTGTAGGTTGGCAAGATCAAAGCTTTGATACCATTTTAATGTTCCTTTTATTTAAGTCACATATGCAATTCTGTTGTATTTTCTGATTTATGTAATGCTGGAATAATAACAACACTATTGAAAGTTGAAACCCTTCAATATTTCAATGATATTATTGTGATGGCTGCCATTTGAACATAATAAAATTAAAAAATACTGATATGAAAGCAATAAGAAGAAGATATTTATAATTTTTTTGATATGCATAGTAAGATTCATCAGAAATATACATTCAACGATCTAGATCTGGACAAGATATTAACTAAATGCTGATATTTCAGCACAACCCAAAATGTTACTCAACTCACAGTAAGAATGTTGGGATGTATGACTACTAGATTTAGACTATATGGTGGTGATAGGGATGGTATAATGGTGTTGGTAGTGAGATCTGTGGACTATTGTGAATGCTGGGTGCAATAGGGAAATTGACGAACAAGGGGTATAGACAGGTATGGCAACCTCCCACTATGTATGACTGCCCACAAAGGAATAGTAGCAATTAGTTTGTAGCAACAAATGCACTGAATTCAACACCAATTTTGGAGCTTGATCGCGATCTTCAACACAAATAAAGTCCTCCAAAAATGCTGCTAATTACCTAAAATTATTTAAATTTACAAAATTCAGTATAAATGTGATCCTTGGGTGGAACCGCTCGACTTGCATAAGAGGGTTTTTTTTTTTTCAATTTTTTTTCACATTAAGGGTTTTCCTCTTCATATGAGAAGATGAACACAAGTGCTCTAGTTTAGAAAATGACTTAATTATAATCATAATGGATGATCCCTTTGATCAAATTTTCCCTCCTTTTAAAAATTCCTTTTGGGCCCTCTTAAATTTGAATTTCCTTTTCCCTCTTAAAATTCTTTCCAAAAATATTTAAATTTATATAAAATTAAATATTACATGAGGCCTTATGATGTCTCGTTTAGATGACCACTTTATTAAAATAATAAATATTTAAGTTGTCATAAAATAAAGTTAATGGACCCAACTTAAAATTTTCTTATTGATAATTTTTCTAAGTTATCAATTAGTTTACAAGAAATAAGTCCCTGATTAATTTAATTAGAATAGGGGACATGATGTAGAGTCTTAGTGTAACTTGAGGGTACCTGGACCTAAAGTAAAGTTTAGCTTAAGGGAGAGCATATCATGCCTTTAAGGTCTTAACATCTTAGGAAGGGCTAATACTATAGTTGGAAAACTCGACTCGCCAAAAAACTCACCAAGCCCAAAATTGACAAGTCAACAAAAACTCGGAGAAAACTCGACAAGAATTTGGCAAAAAACTCGAGAACTTAGAAAATTGCTTAAATTTCATTAGAAACACATGTTTTTTGCAAAATTCAATGGCACGATGAATCCAATGAGTACAAAAGTGTTTTCTATTAAATTTGATTGACTTTAATGCAAATTGATTACAAAATTGCATTCTCATGCGAAATCCTGATGGCTAAAAGTCTGATAGTCTGATACAAATTACAATAGATAGCTGAAAATGAAAATAGTAAAACTAGAAGTAAATACTAAATACAACATTTTACACCTTCCTCTTCCCTAATTTAGTCAAAGCTAGGGAAGAGGTAGATGCTCTAGTCCTATGAGTACGTGGTGCTGATGGCTCCTCGATTGGCATGAAAGGCTGTGGCTGAGGCTTGACCACCATCCTGGAAATATTTGGCTCTAGCAATGACTCCTCCTCATCCTCATGAATGTCCTCCAACCCTGCATCTCTTGTTGCACCGACATCCTCCATTTCTTGTCTCTCGAAATCAAGAATCTCGTCCGCGGTAAACAATGGAGGCTGCTCATCCTGCCTTGTCCAATCATTGTAAGGATCTATGTCATCCAAATCAATAGGATCTAGTGATTTGTCCACTACTCAAAGACAAGGTCATTGAGGCACTTTTGAGCTAATTTGTTCCTGTTCTTCGTGTGAATGTCCTCAAACAAGCTCCAGTTCTGCTCACAATTGGATGCACTACAAGGTTGACATTGTATGCGGAGGGCAATTTTTTGGATATGTGGGGTGTTTCCACCCCAATTTTTCGACCAAACCTCTGCAAAAAAAAAATATTGAAGAGTTAGAAAACAAAGTCAAAACACATTTTATCAAATTATAAGATGCATGTGAAATAAACTTAAAGACTCCCAATTTTATACCTGGTGGCCCAATGGTTCTTCCTCAAATAGCTAGCTTTGAAGAAAAGAGTTTACCCCTTACTTCCTTGTAAAGAACCAACTCTTGGACAATGAGGTCTCTCACCTCAACTTGGGTTTCATCCTCTAAATGCATATCATGAGCCCCTCCATAACCTCTCCATTAGGATCAAAGAAGTTGTCTGAGAAGAGAAAATTAGGGTTGAGGAAGTACCTTGTTGCATGGATGGGTTGGTGGAGTTGATTGTTCCACCTCCTATCAACAATCTCCCATATGGGATCAAATTTGAGGCTGTCCCCCATGTAATAATTTTTGATAGCCTCTTTGGCCCTATCCATGGCCTCATAAATATATCCCATTGGGTTTTGATCCCCATCTACCAAGAGGACTCTAACCAAGGGCTCCCCACCTACATTACAAATACAAAAAGATTAAAGCTACAAATTTATAATGAAAGACTTAAATTAAAAAAAAAAACTAAACTTGAGTTTAAAATCAAAGTTTTGAAGTTACCTTCATGATCTCTGTAGCTCTTTGTGCAAATAGGTTGTCGAAGACTATTTTTGCAACTCTTTCTCCTTCGGGCTTCCTTGCATGAGTTGAGTCTAGCCATGCTTGACTCGCAAACATTTGTTTTAAAGTAGTCAAAGAACCCAAAATGCTTTGCAATGTTAGGAAAACCGTTGCAAACCTTGTGGCACCCAATCTCACCAACTCTTTCCCTTGTGTATGATATCTCATCAAACAAAGAACCCAAGGGTGATTGTAGATAAATTTTGTGATGCTCCTTGCATCATCTACTATCAATGCCACCCAATCAAGTTTGCTTATGTCCTCCAATAGAAGTTTAAGGCAATGTGCCACAAAAGGTGACCAAAAAAGTGTAGGATGTCTATCCTCAAGCAATCTCCCAACTGCCACATATGCTGCTGCATTATCTGTGATGACTTGCACCACATTATCTATCCCCACCTCCATGACAACTTTCTCCAACAATGTACACAATGTTTTTGCATTTTTTATTTTGTTGGAGGCACCCACCGATTTCAAAAACACAACTTCACCTTTTGAAGAAACCAAAAAATTAAGGATGGTGTGGTTTTTCCCATCCGTCCACCCATTGGAAAGAATGGTGCAGCCATGTTTCTTCCATTCTTTCTTTTGATTTTCCACTACTTGCACCGCCCTTTT
>VDFB02016632.1:0-21481 GCA_007258455.2 Sequoia sempervirens | reverse complement strand
AGAGTCATTTCCAGATGCCATTATAAAAAATGTTATTGAAAATAACTGCAGACAAGACAAACAGTCATTTGTATGTTGGAAAACCAAACATATCATACTAATTGATGAATCGAATTCGGAATGTTAATAAATTTAGTTGGTAGTGGAAACATATAAATATAGAATCAGCAGAGAAAAAGCATCAATATATTGCAGTTGTTTATATTGTTTTGTTTTGAAATCAGAGAAATATAGATGCAGGATTCGAAAGGAAAGGAAATTACAACCATAGACTCACACTGACATACAAATATATAAAATAGGAAACAAGAATATCATACAGAGAAGGACAAGAAAGACCTAGATGAAAACTTGGTCTGAGTAGTCTATGTTAAAAGATCCAGTTCCCAAGCAAATGCAGACAACTTATAGTTGTAACTTGTAGGGTTGCACAAAAATCAAAACTTGATGAGGATTGGACCAATATGCTGCATTTGATTATGTATTTCTTGACCCTCTATCAACAGATTTAAATGCTTTTAAACAATTTTAATTCATATTTATAGACATACTAAATGTGAAGCATTCAAATTTCATATCCACTTTAAACCCAACTTCTACTTATGGCAGCTAGTTAAAAAACAAATCCTAGAAAAATGAATCAATAATCAACTTCTATCTGCATCACATAATTTCAGTGGTAGTTTTATTGCAAAAAAAGACCACCATCTGATTCCAGGAGTCCCTAAATGTCAAACCTCGGCCATGAAGTTGGTCATGATGTACATGTACAGCCCTAAAGCACTTCCAAGTAAAAGGAGGCTGAGAAAGCAACTCGGAAAATTGACAAATCTTTTAATCATTCCCCTTATGTTGAGCAGTATATCCACATGAATACATATGCTCCAATCAAAGCCATTTTGTCCTCCTGAAACTGTAACCAAGTATCACTCTCTACTATGAGGTGCTCATAAAAATATGGATCACAAGCTAGAACCCGAGATTTTAGAAAACAGTCACAGGGAAGGGGGGCTTCCAATTTGTCCTTGATCTTTTGATCTACTTTGAAGTGAGCCAATACTGAAAAAATGTATCCTTGCTTTCTGATCGTTCGATCCAAAATTCAAGAATACACAAATTAAAGTCCATGACTAGAGTCTCTTCTCTAGCAACTCAGAATACAGCAACAACACAACACCCTGTAAGAAGAGCAGATAAATGAAGCCCCAATGTTTGTGGGGACTCCAAGCAGTTAATATATAAATTGCAGTCAAAACGTATATATATGCTTTCAGAAACAAGCTTGTGAGTCTCTCTGTTGGTCCCCCAATGCGACCTGACCTGTATTGAAATCACCACCTCTTTATTCTCCACCTTTCATACTTTTCCAACATTTAGGACAGCTGATCTGAGACTTCCCTTCAGAACTTAATGGGAGGAACAAGCTTGAAGCATAAGATAAAAACTGGAAAATCAATATCTTGCTAAAGCTTGAGTAGTCAAGTTTCACATTTCATATGGATCAGAGTAAATTTAGAATAGTAGTTCCAGATCAAGGTTTGCCTTCAAGTGTAGTACTAGTTGATTGCCAAAACTTTGACACGGGATTCCAAGAGCCAGAGCAATATATACCATGACCAAAATCATCTTCACTTAGGTTAAATTTGACAAGCATTTCTTACTTCAAGTAGGGGAAGATTGACTCACCCCCAACTCATCTTCTTCGCATAAATCAAAAAGAGCACTTATGGCATCAGCATTAAGACTCGGAAAATGCTTGAAGAAGCGTGGAATAAATTGTGCCGCCAACTGCTTTGCTCTGCTACTTCCTTTAGCTGCTGCTATTACTCCAATGTAATCAGTCTCATTCTGCCATAACACACCAACAAATAGCAATTAGTACAACCAATACCCACAAGATAAAGTTTTAAAAATCAGAAGAATGTAATTTTAAAAACAATCAGTTTTGGCCAATAAAAAAAACAAAAGAAACTAAGAAAATCTCAAGCAATTGAGGTAAATAGACAGATGTAATGCCATTCCTTGCAAAACTATAAAAATCATACTAGAATATATCTACAACTCAAACAAAACAAATTACAAGAGCTTCCAATGTCAAAGTATTTGGTAACTATGAGGAAAATAGACAAATGTAATCCCATTACTTGCAAAACTATAGAAACCATGCTAGAATATATCTACAGTTCAAACAAAACAAATTACAAGAATTTTCAATCTTATCAAAGTGCCCATACCCAACATAATACAACAGCTAACACAATAAAATGAGAAACATGTGAAGGCACGCTTTGATGGCACCCAAAGGATGAAAACTCCACGCAGTTAATTTCATGCTAAAATAAGGAAGAAATAAAATATATATAAATCATTGTATCATCACTCTTCTCTTACCACTATAAATACACATATAAACCATGCACAAAAAGCCCACCAATCAATAAGAAAGAAACTCCACTGCAATCACTTCCATTGCAGCATGACTTGAATAAAACTAAATTGAAATTCAGCTAAGGCTTCAAAAGAAAATTGTACAACATGAATACGGAAAGGATTACAAAATTAAAATTTACAACAGAATACCAGCTTAGAAGAAAAAAGAAACTTAAAATATAATTTTATAATCAGGTCACCAATGCCATGCATCAACCAAAAGAGAAAACAGAAACAGCAGTGAAAACTACTATTTTTAACTCCAAGATACATCCACATAGATAAGGTCACTAGGATATTTGTGATTTACTCTGCATTGCTCATTCAAATGCAACAACTCTACCTTGTTGTGGTTTAATGAAATTTTGCTCATATTGATACTGCAAAGTAAATAGAAACAGAAAGGAAAAAAAAACAATTGTACAAAATATATAAACAAGATCATTCACGTATAAAACTTAAAATATAGGGGAAGCACAAGCAAGGTAGAACTTATTATTGATTTAATCTAAAATACATATAACCAGTCTTCCATTATTTCAATCTAAGTCACAAGGTTTGTGTTCTGCAAGGATACAATGTTGCTAATCATCAAATATCAGGAAAAAAATCATGCATAGGTTCAACGAACATAAATTTGCATTTTTATTATTTATTCATTTCTAGGTTACCAAATCGCTTTGCTCAGGGATACGACTCCAAGTACGAATCATATTGGGTACGGAATCCACTACAAAATCCCTATGGAAACGCACAGGATTCAATTTTTAGCATGTGGGTACGATTCTGACTTCGCCATCACGTTTCTAAGAGATTCCAATGATGACATGGTGATTTCGACACATTTTCTGATCGATTCCAGAAGAACTTTGACCTATTTCCTCGAAAAACATGAATTTTAGGGTGAAAATTTCTCAACTAAATCGCAGATTTCATGTGATTTATTTCACATGTTTAATTTTGGCTGTTTTATTTGGGTTGTGTGTTTGTATGTCACCCACGAGCAAGATAAAACCCCCAACAATCCACGACCGGCCAACTCATAGGCACAAAAATACGTGCGCTAACCAGGGCAGGAAATGCACGATGACTAGGGCAGTAAAGCACACGACCAAGGCACGAAACAGGAGAGGTAAGGTTTTTCATTTTTATCATTTTTCCTTTTTTTAGATTTTTTTAAAAAACGAAAAAACCTAATATTTTTATTTTTATTTTTTTAGGTTAAATTTAAATTTTTTAATGTTCTATGTAAGTAAATTTACAATTTTACATATTTCATAATATATATAATTTTAACATATTTCATAATATATATAATTTTAACATATTTCATAATATATACAATTTTACTTATAGTCTTATATAATTAAATTATTAATAATATATATAATTTTTAAAATATAATATTAATATATTATAATTATATAATTTAAAAAATTATAATTTACTATTTCGATTTAAAATTTAAAATTCTAGATAATAAGTTTATTATTTAATTTATTTATTTAATCAAACTTCTCTTAACAAATTTTAAATTTGAAATTGCTACTAGTGTTCAAAAAAGTGAACTGGTAAAATGTGATGTCTATTAGTCAAGAAAGAGTACATTATATAGTAGTTACAAAGTACTGTAGCAGCACTATAGTCATTTAAGAAATGACCTACCTCAACTACCTACTAACTATAGATATAATTGACCATTAAACAATATAAGAATATAATATTCTAACACCCTCCCTTAATAGTCAATCATCTAACTAGCCTATAGAAAACAATTTGCAAGTCTTTTGGTCACAAATTCTTCAAAACACTTTGCTACTGCTGAGACCCTCCCTGGATCTGCAGAATGTTAATGACCAAGAGAACCAAAAACCGTCCAAAAAAAAACAAAGAAGGCTGCCCCCTTCTTTAGAATGCTCTACAACAAGAGACAAGAGCCTACCACTAACTCTGCCACTAAGATGAGTCTGCCACTAACCCTCCCAGAATCTGCAAAACTGTTGACCAAAAGTCATCACAAAACATCCAACCTGATGTTGGGTAACAGAGCCGTCCCTCCCTGAAACCATAGACACACCAAGAACAACTACCACGATTTTGAGGATAAATCGGCAAACCATCGATACTTTTACAAATGAGCACAACGTCCCAAAACAGACTGCAAGAACACAGATGTGCAAATATTCGCTCCAACAACTCGAGGTGCGACCAAAAAACTAACTGTAGCAAACCACGATTTTTGAGGAAAAAATCGCCAAACCCAAGATTACAAATCATTGTTTTTTGGGAAAAACTGTAAAAAACAAATAACAAAGAGCCCTCCCGAACAACAAAAACCTTGACTAGGATATTCAGGAAAAACTCTTAATTTTTGAGGAGAAAATTATAAACCCTCCTTGAATTTTAAAACCCAAAAGACAGATTTTTTTTTTCCTTTTACAGGACCAAAAAAAAAATTTTAAAAACCCAAAGCATCAATTGTCGGCCTAGAAATAGAGCGTTCTGGAAAACCCTAGCTGCCAAAAAACAGAAGAAATCTACACAAAAAAGAGGCACGGAAAACGAAGCGCCCAAAAAAATCGGAGACCAACCCAATTGAGATCTCGAAAAACCCACCAAGAATCTATAAATAAAAAATTTTCAGCTTCAAAATCATTGGGTTTTTCAAAACCCTAGCTGCCAGGCATGTTTTTTAAAAAAATCCACCCAAAATCTGCTCAGGAAGCCTAACAAAGGCACGATTTTTTTCTGTGAAGAAAATACTTAAAGAAAAAAAATCAAAATGTCACAGTCATGCCCAGCAAGATGAATAAACTCTGGATTTTTCATTTCAAAAAAAAAAAAAAGCGTCCAACAACAAGATAAATCGCATTTATTAGATAGGTCGTACACAGCCAAAAGAAACACAAAAAATCGTGTGCCTAGGTACAGTGAAAAACGCGGCCTAAAGTTTGCAGAGAGATCGTGCCAGATACTAGACAAAATGTGTCCAGAATACACAAAAAAACACATTTCAAACCAAAAAAAAAAAACTGCACGACCAAACTGAGGAACAAATCACAGGTCGTGGTTTGCACAAAAACACCTCCTTCAGACCATGAACGTGCGCCTAGAGAGCTTCAGAAAAATGTGTGAAAGAAGACGTATTATCACAAAAAGGTGTGCCCAGAAAAACGAAGAACGCGGGCAGAGAAGGGCAATCTCATAAATGCATCAAAAAATGACGTGAAAACCCTTGGGAATGCAGAAAGAATACCCACGAACTTCTAATTCTTCTGCAAAAAAAATTGCCCATGAATCATGTTGATGATTTCCTCACGTGAAAAAACACTTGGACTTTTATTTCAAAAATTACAGAAAAACTTTGCCCTCTCAAAATCCTAGGCCCTCCCATGAGGGAGTCAGACCCAAACCAACTCTGATACCATGTCCAGAAAGTGAACTGATAAAATGTGATGTCTATTACTCAAGAAAGAGTACATTATATAGTAGTTACAAAGTACTGTAGCAACAATGTAGTCATTTAAGAAATGACCTACTTCAACTACCTACTAACTATTGTAGATATAACTAACCATTAAACAATATAAGAATATAATATTCTAACAACTAGCAAGTTTGTTGCCTGTAGAGATTGTTTCTACTTTCTAAATAGTAAATATCATTGGCAACTAGTTTTAGGTTCCATCAATAATACTAATCCCTCATTCAATATTGACCCGGCTTCACCACTAAGGAGGCATGTAGAAATAGTAGAGCAAGTTCCAAGTGGGGGGACGTGTTTGGATATGCCTAGGGTGTGATAAGAAATACACTAGTTCCTACAATCGAGTGAAAGCGCATTTGTGTGTAATTCCTGGGAAGGGAATTAAAGCATGTCCAGGGAAAAATAAAATACCTATACCACCTTCCAATATAGCAGAATATATTAAGGAGCAAGAGGAAGCAAATGCAAGGGTTCAAAATAGAATGGGGAATCCATTGAGTACAACAGGGGGCTCACAAAAGCCACCTACTTCTCCATCTCGCACACATATTGTTGGGCCTAATATTGTAGTAGAAAGCCATCCTTTTTTGAAAAGAAATGAAGTTGAAAATGTCAATGAGGCTAATGTTTCGAAGAGAGCAAAGGGACCATTGGAGAGGGCATTTAATAATGATGCAAGAGAGATTGTTGACCAAGCCCTTGGAAGATGCCTCTATGCAAATGGTTTGTCTTTCAATGTTGTTCAATCACTTTATTGGCAAAACATGATAAGAAAAGTAAATGAAGCTCCAAAGGGGTACACAAGCCCAGGTTATGAGAAGGTGTGTAACACTATATTGTCAAGGGAGGTCAAACAAATAGAAGATGCATTATCTCCCATCAAGGCCTCATGAAAAGAAACAAGTGTGTCTATTATTTCCGATGGATGGAAGGATGCAAGAAATAGACCATTAATTAATGTGATTGCAATGTGCCCTAAAGGGGCAATGTTTCTAAAAGTTGTGGATTGTGAGGGGCAAGTAAAGGATGCACAATTTATTGTTGACATCCTTATACAGTGTATTAATGAAGTGGAACCTCAAAATGTTGTCCAAGTTATAACAAACAATGCAACGAATTGTAGAGTTGTTGGTATGTTAGTTGAGTCAGAGTTGTTGGTATGTTAGTTGAGTCACAATTATCACATATATTTTGGACACCTTGTGTTGTGCATTCCCTCAACCTCATGCTACAGAAGTTGGGTACAAAAATAGATTGGATCAAACAAGTCTATGCTGAAGTCGAAGGGATCCAAATGTTCATAACAAATCACCACATGTCACAAGCTATTTTTAGATCAGTCTTGTGACTAGAGCTATTGAAGGTAACTCAAACTTCAAACATTGCACTTTTTTAATGTTATCGTCAAA
The DNA here is from genome assembly GCA_007258455.2 of Sequoia sempervirens. Classification (NCBI taxonomy): domain Eukaryota; kingdom Viridiplantae; phylum Streptophyta; class Pinopsida; order Cupressales; family Cupressaceae; genus Sequoia; species Sequoia sempervirens. The sequence goes on along the minus strand of VDFB02016632.1, from coordinate 14,155 downwards.
ATCGAAGATGGGATTCGTGAGATACTAAACAACAAAACATGGAGGAAAATTGATCAGGCATTCACGAGATGGGATAATGAGATTGGCAAGAAATGGGTGGGCCTTAAGATTCCACATCTGGTCATAGGAAGAATGGGAAGCAGAGTTAAAAGAAAAGAGATCAAATGGATTCCCCCCCCCCAAAGTGGGAGATTGAAATTGAATTTGATGGGGCTGCTAGGGGCAACCTAAGCAAGGTTGCAGTGAGAGATGAACATGGGAAGTTAGTATGGGCAATCTCAAAATATATTGGGGTTGCTACAAATAATGAAGCGGAAATAGAAGCTTTGACTAAGGGTCTCAGGTAATGTCGTTTTAGGGGTGTTTGTCACCTAGACATAGAAGTGGTGTGCATAAATGCACTTATGAAAAAAGGAACTCCGAATTGGAAACTTCGGGCATGGGTTGAGAGGATTTTGTTTGATCTTCAAAGTGTGGGGGACTTTTCAATTAAGCATGTCTATGGGGAAGGGAATATGTCAGCAAAAGCAAGAGCGGATGGTGAGTCACTCAAAAAAGTGGACTCTAATCCCAAAGCATGACATGGCTTGGAGATAATTCTAGGGGACGAGTCTTCACAGGCTACATAAGGGTAGGCATGATACCATTTGTTGGGCAATTCCTACAAAGACGCAGGTCTGAAAATACATGGAAGGTTTTGGGTGTGTATGAGTATTGGCAAGGATAAGGTGAAGACGGCAAAAGGATCCACTTTGGATTCTATAAGGCGCAATGAAGATAGATCTCAAGCACGAACAATATGCTTTGTGATTGTTTCAGCAGGTTGTCAACAAATGACGTGATGGGAGTCTATAAAGGAGGATGGAGCGAGGATAAGGTTATCAAAATGGCAAAGAACATTATCTTTGGTGTTAAATGTTGATGCACCACTAAGACATGCGAGCCATAGATCCAGAGACTCTTCAAGGCGACAAAGAAAGGAATGATAAAGGCTATCACGCAGATTGTGGGCATAGATCAATGGGAGGTTGAGCATGTGCATGATGGTAATGTATATGAAATTCTTCTAACAAATGTGGTGCAGGTGATGAGCGCCAAGACATGGGGAGAGGTCGTCACTAACAACTTGGTCTCGCAGGCAAATATGGAGGTAGTGCTTGCATGGGTTCCCTCCATAAACAAACTTCCTACATTTCGGTTGCTTGCGAGCATATTTAATGTTGCAACGGTAAAGAAGAACCAAGTTTCTACTCAAGTGCTTACTCTATTCAAGGAGGGCCTGGTGAGGAACAATCTTCGAACCTTCAACTACTTCACTAGCGAAAAATGGGGATCCATTTTCTCCCACTCAGATTGACAGAATTGCAACCATGATGTATATAATGAAACTTGAAGCCAATTGATTAGACTAGACACTGATCTTATGTAACTTTTATGGTTTTTAATAGAAAGGGAGTTGTCCCCAAGTTACATAAGATCAGCATCCAATCCAATCAATTAAAATATTACTAAAAAATCATGTAAATGGCTAACTCTCAAGGAAGGTTACTTAAAATTGAATTTTGATGGAGCATCAAAAGGTAATCTACACATAGCTAACACAAATTTCCTTATGAACAATCATATAGGAAACTTTGTGAAAGGGAGCTCTCTATTTATTGGCTCAAAAACAAACAATGAGGCTAATGCCATAGCTCTTATGGAAGGAGTTAAATTGGCTAAGACAATAGGATGTGTGCAACTCGAACTAGAACAAGACTCGCAAATCATTATAAATGGTTGCATTGACAAAGATCTACTAGATTGGTGTCTCCATAACATAAATGAAGAAGTCAGATAGGAAGAAGCTTTAAGACACTTGGTCTCAATCTAAGTCGCAAGGTTCGAATTCGAGTTCAAGCTTGGCAACATTGAAATTCGGATAAAGTTCGGAAAGGAAAAAATTCAAAAAAAAAAACAACATTAAATTCGCCTTTTTTAAAAAATATAAGTAATATATCCACAAAATTGTCAAAATAGTTTAACATTGATAAATAGACTTAGTTAACTTGAACCTTTAGTGTATTTTGACTTTATCAATTTGACAAATTCCCCCAAGGTATTTCTAAATATCATCATCCTTACACATGATTCATCCATCAAAGATCACAAAAAATTAGGTTGTAGAAGTCCATATTCTCAAGACAATCTTATAGCTTTCAAATCAACTCTATGCACTAGATCATTTTCGTGGAGCTTGCATTCAGCCTTCAAGGGATGATATATGACCTCTATATATTTTTAAAAACTATACAAATCCTAAATCATTCTATAGACTACAAAAAAAATTTACCCTAAATAATTATATCTTACACAACATCAACATATATTCTTTATTCTAATTCCTAAAACTATAAACCTTATCTACTTACATTTAATACTCTAAATATTCATTTATTACATTTATCAAATCCCACTCTTAATTAACTCTAAATTAGTTTATATATTTATTATATGCATTAATTTAATTAACCCAATTTTTTTTAAAAGGGATTTATTCCCTTATACTATTTTACACCATCTTATAGATGTCCCAAATTAACAGTGCTTTCTTGTGGTTCACTATTCAAAAATCAATATAGTTATCGGAAACTTAAAAACATTTCACAAAGCATTGGCTCCTCGCGAGGTCAAGGATTCGTTATGCCCCGACCTGCGACTAAAGGCAATACATTAGAAGCGGGTTTCCGCAAATGACTAAAGTGATGAAGTTTGTACTTGATGTGAATGGGTCCCTATCATAGTGAAGTATTCAATGACAAGAGGGTGGGAACGAGATCGACATTACTTCATTTCTTGCTACAAAAAAAAGCAGCAAATTTCAAATAAAAATTTCAGATTCAATAAAATTCAAACTCCATGCTTGAAGTTCGCCAAACCTTGTGACTTAGGTCTCAATCATTGTTACAAAGACAATAATGTAGTTGCAAACATCCTTGCTAATGTAGGATAGATCAATACACTTTTTCTTTTAAAATTATGGGGATAGCAATAGATGGATATATCCCATTCTTTAAAATATTGAGAAGGCCCATAGTGGACCTTTACCAACTTGCAATTTTTGTTCACAAAAGTTATGAACCAAAGTGTTAAGTTTCATTTTTAAGCATATTTTTCCTCAACTAATCTCAAATGGGTGTCATACTTTTCTGCATGGCTCATTGATGACTTCACATAACCCTTTATGTCTTGCATTTGAGACTTTTCTTTCAAGTTGGTGTTGCCCATTTTTCTCTATGATACTACAAGGTGTTTCAAGGTGCAATTGTAACATCCCATTGCAAGCCATCAAAAAATCAAACCATTTGTATTTTTGAATTGTACTAAGTTGTACCAACTAAGCTTTGATCAATATTATCTGTGATAAACAATTATGGTTTATTAATTGCAACAATTTCCTTTGGAAAGTCATTCTAAGCTTCTCACAAAATTGAAATTCTAGTTTCCTCAAAGATGAAGGTAGCATCAAGCTCAAGAGATTCATAGCCAAGTTCATATATGTTTTCATTTTATTTCTACCATTGGGTCATGGTTGCGAACAAGCTGTCAAATTTCGTCGAGTTCAAGTGTTACACATTAGCTTTAGGGGTAGATAGTATCATACCATGCGACGCAAGAAGATAGGCACATATACCACTTACTAAATGCCCACAACAATGGATGGTCAAGGTGAAAGCATTCACAATTTGAGAGACTCCCTTGAACCTTCATCCCTTGAATTCTTAAAAGCCTTCTTATTGCATTGGCAAGAAGAATGTCAATTACAAAGCAACATCACATCTGAAATTAAACTTCTCTTAATACATAGATTGCCTCCACACCATGTCACCTACTTTCAAGTTAATTTCTTCATGGAACTATTTGGAAAGATCCATCTGTACATAGAAGTAAGCAAAAGTTGTACAAGATTTATTTACAATTTTGGTAGCCAAACAAACAAATTTGCCCAAGGCATTTGCAATGGCAATCAACCCAATAGTCCATCAATGTTGTAGCAGTGAGTAAGGCAACCTGACCCAAATAAGGGCAAAGGGGAAAGCGTCACAAGAAGGATCAAAAGTAGGAAGTTGTATCCTAATGTTCAAAACATTATCTCTCCATGACCACAAGCCAATCTTCAAAATGAGCATGCCATGGGAGGAGTGGCATAGCATGCAGAATCTCTCTACCATGCCATAAAGATTTATCAATCTCCTTAATAGCATTATCTCCTTTCACTTTTTGAAGTAGTAGACATGTAAATTTCCACAATCTTGCCAAAGCTGGCATAAAGAAGATAGAGATCATTAATCTCAATGAGGAACAGAATGTTGCACAAAATCAGTGAGAAGCATTCTGTTTTGTTTTTCAATAGAGAGAACTGCTGAAAATTGAGAGGCATTGGAAATATATTAAATAATAAAATTCTACAATAATGGATTTATTAGTATATTATATAAACATATATAATTTATAAATATATTTAGTTATTAAATTAATTAACATTTAATAAATTGATTAAATAAATATAGATTAATGGATTATTTTTTATTTTTAAATATTCATCATACATCTTGAGGATGATCATCATTTTATTTTTTTTAAATAACATTCACTCAAAAAAAAATTCTTGCCCATTTTTGGACCAAGCTATTCTCTTGCAAGTCTATTGTTGTCCGTCTGATTGGGCAGTGCTAGTTGATCTGATGCACTGGGAATGAAAAGGAATAAATAGGGAAAGGGTTCCATTATTTCACTGGTTGGCATGCCAGACCAGCCCACAACACAACTGAAGCCATTTGTATCCCTGTTGAACAGGAGAAAGGAGGGGCAATGCTTTCCTCAAACTTTTGAACACCCTTTGAATGCTCTTTCTCCCCTTTGCCCATGACTCAAAAATTTCCAAACATTTATGAACCAAAAATTTACAGAGATGAACTCCAGTCTAAAAAATGATTTTTCAGTTATTGATTTTCAGCTTTTTGAGGACCTGCGTCCTGTGGGTTCACCCAGGGCACCAGGCAGGCAATCCAGGTAGGGGGATGCCCACGACAGACCCCAAGGAATCCATCCATGGACCTAGACCCGGACACATTTGGACAGCATACACAGGTTGGGCAGGGACATGCATGGTGGCATAGCTCATAAAGCTCTAACACCCTAAGCTACCATAAATGGATAGTATTGAGTGTTCAGTGTCCTATCAAAGCTAAATCCTATGGCCTACACTTTCCCTTCATCTTTTTTCCCTCACAATACTCTTCCACCACCAGATTAAAGTTTATTAACAATATTGCATCTCCCTTGTCCAAAGATGATATTAAAAAGTTTTCCTGAAGCGTTCAACATTAAATCTTAACCATAAAATTAAAGATAAAATCAACAGCTCTCATCCATCAAAGTTCTAAAACCAAGCTTGCCAATTTGAAAAAGATTTTCCAACCGCTGATAAGAGATTTATTGAATGGCTCAGAACATTTTGAATGAAAAGCTCATCTTGTCAAGAGTGTAAGTTCCATGAAGATAACTAAAATTAGTTATAAAACCAACTCAAGCTGCTTTATGAAAAACTTTAGACATTAGGAAAGGCTCTCTCTATATATTTGTGTGTGATAAAAAAGATTTTACTTTGGAATACTTTATCTTTGGAGCTATTTAAAAAACTATTTTCTTTTTTAAAAGCTTTTGATTTAAAATTTTAAATAAAACCAAGGGCATTCAGCAAACCAGCATCATGCATAAGCTGCAAAGATAGCCACCCACACAATAAATCATCTAGAAAATCTGTGCATCAAAGCAGCTCAAAAACTTACAAAGCCCCTTTGAATCCTTTAGTCTGTGCAAAGGCATCAACAGATCTGAATGCTTCAACCTATTTGAATCATTACCCCCTCCAACTTCAAATCGCTCACGGAAAACATAATGACAAATACATCACAGCAAATGGGAAAGAGCAAGAAAGAACAGAGAATTGCCTTCGGCATTTTCTAACAATTTTTTGAGATATTAATTGAAATCTTTCACATACTGAACAAATCCATAGCATTGTTGAATATTTTTTTCTGGTGAAATTCAACAAGATTAGTGACATATTTTAACTTTAAGTATAAAGTGAGCTTATAACTAACCAGAAATATCAAATATGTAACAATAACCATCTCTAAGTTCTACAATCAACCTTGTATCCAGGATATATAAGTCATGACTAATTACAAAACAATTTCTCTCCATTGTCGATGGCCAACACAGACCTATATAACTTATAGCCATCTTTTCCCATAAAATGTTTAACATACAAAACAGAAACTTTATTCGTCTTTTGACTTTTTCTCTTTATACATACATACTTTGCCATTGTTTTGCATACAACTTAAGGCTGGAAATACAATTTTGTTATCAAGTAACAAAGTCTCCTCATATAGGTTTTAAGTCAGATACAAATATTCAAAAGTCCATGATTTGCCTGTTATACATGTTTCTATTACAGCCCAAATGTAATTGCCCCCCTTAAAATCTTACAATCACTATCAGTCTTATATCCAGGTGCAAGTAGTTGCAAGGTATATGCAGATTCAGAATACATGGTTACTCAGGAATGCCATATTACTTACATTCAAAGTAAATATCGAGTAATTACTTTTTATTGTTAAGGTATTGTAATTTTTACCATAGCCAACGACAGCCATGGAATATAGGTATGGGCAGGGGCAAGCGACGTCACAAATAAGGTACATGAATATATGATGAAGGTTGCAGCTATATGGCTCTTGCATCTTGTCACCAGGAAATGCAACTGAAGGTACGGCGATTAGTGCTCGCCCCTAAATCCTACTCTCCTAGTAACTATAAACATAGCACGTAGTTTTTACACAAAATCCCCCGAAGGAAAAATTAAATTTACAACGCAATGCCCGTGTTGAAGTATTAACTCTAGGAAGCAACTACATAGATACTACAGGGTTACTAGAGTCATTAGGGTTTTAAGGGTTTCAGAGTCAAATTAATCCTCGACATATTAAAAAGAAAAAGTATGTAAACCTTGCCTTAGTGGTCAATGTACAGGCCAGGCATAATTTTAACGCTTAAAGCTCCAGTGATCTTTGCATTTGAATTTTCAGCGCAACAAAAAGAAATAGGAAATCAAGTAATATTTCATTAAATATAAAAAGATTAATCAAAGAAAAAAATTTAAAAACCTGAGATTTATCTTTGGCTTCCTGGAGGCGGTCTCCGTACTCATACAGCTTCTGCACGTCATCGTGTATGTCTTCGGGCAACGCCATTTTTATTTGAAAACCCTAATCGCCTCCGGAAATCCTTGAAAAAATTCTGATGCAGATGCCTTTAACTCCAGACTTCAGAAATAAGCGCTTCAAAGGAAAAATAAATAAACATTAACCCCAGGTTGGGATTCTCCGATCGAATCCCGCCGTGGAACCAAAAAAATCAAATGGAGATTTCAAAAACAGAAAAGCTCATCGATAGTTCAAAACCCTCAGATATTATTTATTCTGTGTGTCGCAAACAGCACCGAGTACACACAAAACTTGGAGCAAATAAATTTGTAATTTTTTGCCCTTGCAATATAAGAAGAAAGGGTTACTCGAGTTACTTCATCTGTCTCTTGTTAGCGAAGTTTCTGCTTTCAAAAAAAACCAAAAGTAAATGCTTCTTGATGAGATGCGATTGGGCATGTTCCTTCAACCGCTTTAAGTTTGTCAAACATTTTAGAACAGTGGATAGGCTCTAGAAACTTCTAAGGGAAAAGGAGATATATTTGTTGGGTCAATAAGATTCAAAATTGAATTTGATTAATAGATTTAGATTTTATTTTTATTTTTTATTTGATTAATACATTTAGTTTGTTTTTATTTTAATATTTATATTTTTTTAAGTTAATATACTAAATAAAGTTCGAAGGAGTTAAAGTTTTAAAGGTGGAGAATTTTTAAGGTATGGAAGAAATTCAAGCAAATTTCACTAGTAAAAAAAAATCTAGTTATTTTGTGTTTGTTGGTCTTGTTGGTCATGTTTAAGATTTACTTTAATTTTAAAGTAGTGTTAGGGGAGAGGGGCCTATAATGGAGCAGGGTCCAATAGTGGGGATAGAGGTAGTCTTCAGTGAGCCCTATAGTGGAGCACTTTAATATCCAGTTGCAAAACACATTTTATCCATAAAGTACATAAAGTGACAAATCGTGTGATGTCACATCAGCGCACCAATAAAACATGACTTAGTGCACCACTATCGATCTCACTTCTTTCTTGGACCTTTTTTGATACCTCAATAAAAAAACATGTTGATCTGGCATCATATTTGATGATGTGGCTCTAAAACAAAATATAGAAGCACGTGAGTTGCCAAATAAACTGTTGTACAGAATTGGGAGTGATTTGAAATTTCCACGTAGGATTTTGAGAAACACAAAGTTAGGGTGCTCCACTATAGGCTCCTCTCCCCTAGTGAGTTTATGAGAAGTTTGTCTTCTAAAAATCCTTATTCTTTGGCATTTCTATTTAAATTAGTGGTGTTTTGCTTATTGATTAATATTAGAGTCATTAACCTTGTATTTCTCTATGATCATCCAATCCTTCTAACACATTCGAGGATCTATACGAGTTTGTAAGGAGGAAGAAAGATGCACAAAAATACTTATACATTTTCCCATCAAGGAAACTTTGTTGAACTCGAAAAATAGAGATCATCCAAATATGTGGAAACAAAGCAACAAACACAAATATCGGAACCTAGTTCTTTGATGATGAAAAAGAAGTATTTGTCAAATGAATACTGATGTTAATCGATAAATGATATAGGAGATCAAATGTAGAGCTTAAATTTAATGGTCATATAGCATATTTAGACATTTTGACTTTAAAACATAATTTAAATTTAAAATAATTATATCATATGACAATAGAGAGACTATCAATATTTATATGTATATACACATATAGCATATTTAGATATTTTTATTTTAAAATATAATTTATATATATATGTGTGTGTGTGTGTGTATGTATACATATATACATACATATATAGATGTGTGTGTGTGTATATAATATATACATTGCATATATGTGTATACATACCTATATATGCATGTAATGTATATGTTTCCACGTATATACATATATATGCATATGTTTATGTATATGTGTATTAGAAATGTATATGTATATACACATTACATGTGTACTTTTATGCATATACATATATACTTATGTCTATATGTATATACCTATATTTATACACATACGTAATGTATATGTTTGCACGTATAAACATATACATGCATATGTTTATGTGTATGTGTATTTGTATGTGCATTAGAAATGTATATGTATATACACATTATATATGTACTTGTATGCATATACATATATATATCAACACTTCGTCTATTTTTAAAGTGATATGTATATACATGTATATATGTATATACATATATACCTATGTATATATGAGCATATATATATATATATATATAAACATGTTTATACGTGTCTACATATATACACATGCATATGTATGTATGTATTGTATGTAACATGTATCTATGTATATGCATGTCTATGTATGCATATACATACATGCATGTACATGTATATACATATACATGTGTAATATGTATATGTATGTGTGTTATCACACATGTATATACATACACATGCATATACATATTACGTATGTATATGTATATGTATATATCTGTATATACGTGTATATGCATTAGAATGTATATGTATATGTATATATAGACATGCATATGCATATTACATACAATACATACATATTTAAATGTGTATACATATACATATATGCATACAATACATACATGTATGTTATATATGCAAATATATGTACGTGTATATGCAAATATATGTATACAAACATGTATATACATATGTATATATAGATATGTATGGGATGTTATAAAATAGATAATGGGAATGTCATATTTTTAATAGAATATTATGTACAAACACAATAGGGATGTCATATTCTATAATAGACTTAACTTAAGCAATTCTCTAATCATAAGAGTTCATTGCAATCTAATTCTTACAAAATATTTGTAGGGTAACTTTACATAAGTTATCAAATTTATGGAATTTTTTAATTGTCATTTAAGAAGCTTGAAGGATGAAAAATAGATGTGTTTATATCATTGCTAGATGTAACATACTCAACTTTCTAAACAATAAATACTTTATGAGTTACTATAGAAGTAAATAATTACATGCTAAAAATATGAAAGTAAAAAAATCTTTCATATCTCATTTTTGAAATATGTACAATAAATAAATGGAAACTATAATTATTTGAAATTGAATTATAAACTTTTCTTTCACATTAACTTGACAAAATTGCATTTCAAATCAACAAGTTTACCATACAAAAAAGTGTTATAAAGTCAAGCCTTCCATATCTAAAAAATTGAATCTGTCTCACAAGTCTCGGTGAAGTCATCTATAAGAGGGAGAGCATCATCCTAGTGCTTTACCTCCAATCACTAACCGGTGGTCCCCTAGACACCTCCCAATTGGAAGTTGCCCTACCCTTCACAAAGAGTATAGACAAAGGAACCAACAAATGTATGTCATTTGAGTCCTAATGTTGTGTCCTACATAACTAATCGACCATACAACTTTAGACAACTTCTTACTAAGTATGACCCATCTGATTGAATTATGCAATCTAGAACACTATGAACTGACTAATGCAAGCAAAGACTTTTGTATTACTTTGGCTAAAGTTTTGAAATATAACAAACACTTCCATGGAAAATGTATTCATGAGTTCACACGCCTCTAACTCAACTTAGAAATGACCTTGTTACCTAAGGTTTAACACATGATTGACTTTTTTGACTGTTTATCTAACTTATCATAAAAAATTATGATAAAAAATGTATAACTCTTTATGATCGATAAACAACTAAGGTCATGGAAACATTTTATTGGCAATGAACATCTGTATTGTGCGTACTCACAATATCTCAAACCTTGAATATTTTCATGTGTTCATAAGTTTTTGCTTTCATTTACAAGAGTGAAATACTCTCCTATTCTTATGCGCAATACTCTTTAAAATTATTTTATAAGTTATAGTATTTTCAAATGATGACTCTAACTCAAGACACCTTGTCTTTCTTATGAGTTATTGTCAACTAAAAGCTTAAATATGATAAAAAAAAATTATTCACCAATAAGAAAATAACTTCTTTTTAAATAATTTTGATTTCTCTATGTTTTCCTCTTAGTTCTTTGTACAAGAATAAGCACATATTTATGGTATTTAAAATCTTTCAACAACTCTTAATATAAATATGATTTGTATCAGTCAACATGTCATAATAAGCTTCAACTTATCACACTAGGGTAACATGTCTCTTCTTTGCTATCATATGTAGTTCTAAATGAGAAATTAAATAAATTTATGCACAAGTCTGTGAAAATCAAAATACACATTCATTATATCAACATATATGTTTCAATATATTTAAATATTCTTGTATCTTTTCAAATCTAAAACTCCAAATTATACTATCAAAATTTTAAACATAAAAATAGAATATAAAAGCATGCTTGAACTATTACTTTACTTCTACACTTTTGAGTTTTAAATGCTTAACTCCTCCAAGTATCCACAGTTGGCTATAGTTGAAAACTTGTTTCTTCTTTATCATTATTCCATAATACTAAACGCAACTAACAAGTAACTATAAATCCAAGACCAAAGTCCTCACGAACTACTTGCAACCAAACATATAACTTCACCCTCTACTCAAAACATACCATTGCTCCTTCCTCTCTCTTCCCACGTTCAAGAGAAAATAAATAATCCCTCATAATAATCAATCAAACTCTACTATAAATCTCACAACCCATACTTCATAATTGCTTCTAAAAATAGAATAACTGAAACTTTATTGGCATGCCTCCCTTATGCCTCATCGTAGGTATTAAAAGCATAATATTTAGGTAGGAATAAAGCCTGCAATAGAAGCTTTAGCCTCACATAGGTATTAAAACAATTTGCTTTCATTGAATTATCTTAACATGCATTGAAAAGATATGCTAACAATTACTTGTCAACCACAGCGTCTTTCCAACAAGTCATTTAAATTATTGCCAAACAATAATATATATATATATATATATATATATATATATGTATATATATATATATGTATGTATATATGTATATACATATACATATACACACTATATACATATATGTATATATAGTATTATATTATACTATACATATACTACACACACACACACACACACATATATATATATATGTGTGTATACATATATATATGTATAATATATAACATATATATAATGCAATTAGATAATAATCAAATAAACTTTGTATAAAAATGATAAATCAAAAAGACGAAGTTGATATAACATAATACCCCCTTTTTTATCATGAAAGACTAGGTCAAGGACCCGATAAGATTTAACTTAACTTTACGACTTGACCATACTTATCCAACACACAAAATAAGCTCAATGACAACATTGGGGTTACTTACCCGAACTTGACACATAATCCTACTTGAGTGTGTGTGTGTTGATCGATTGGCATTAACCTGTTAGTTTACCCATGTCCATACTTTTCTCTCTAGTGATACTCTCCCTCTAGGAGGGTAAGAATTTGATTTTGTATTCAACTTGGAAAACCAATAACATAGTTAGTTTGTTTTTATTCATGACATCATAATCTTGATTAAATAATAATAATCATTAAAATTGAAACGCATTGCATTGCATTATAATTTCATTAAAATATCAAATGACATATAATCATCCACTAAAGTCAAAAACATGTTTTTAAAGTAAAACTTAAAAGTAATTGAAAATTAAAATTTAGGTTGTAACATATCTCCCCCATAAGGATCATCATCCTTGATGATTTAGTGTATCATAATAAGTTCATAAAATAAGTTTTATTTTTGTTAGCTATTAAAAAGTAATAAATAGGTGAAGGAAATTTTGATAAAATTCATTGTAATCCTCCCAACTAGCATTGTCCTCTACATACTAGTCCCACTGGACCTTGCACTGAGTAACCTCTCTGTTACACAAGCAGAGCTTGCATACTTCGAGCACCTTGAGAGGCTTGATCATTACCACTCTAGGATCATGTACTTGCAGTGCATTACAGTCAAGTATATGATTAATACTTGTTATATACTTCTTAAGATATGAAACATGAAACATATTATGCATCCAAGCAAGAGGTAGAGGTAGAACAATTTTGTAGGCAATCGAATTAATCACTTCGAGAACTTCAAAGGGACTCAAAAATCTAGGGGATAGTTTGGATGACTTCCCATACTTTATGGAACTCTTTTGAGGTTTGACTCTTAAAAGAACTTTTTCTCCTACTAAGAATTGTCTTGGTGTATGCTTAGCATAAGCATAACTTTTCTATGATCTATCATTTGCTTCCACCAATATTTTCTTGATCAACTTTATTTTCTCCTCCATTTTTTATAACATTTTCGGTTCAAGGCTAATCCTATCCTCTAGCTTATCCTAACTTATAGGAGTTTGACACTTTCTTTCGTATAATGCTTCAAATGGAGCCATCTTTATTGCAGAATGATAGGAGTTATTGTATGCAAATTTCATAAGTGGTGGATAGTCTTCCACTTGTATTGTTGATTCACGCAATACATCCTCAACAAATCTTTGACAACTTGGTTTACCCTTTTTGTCTAACCATCTATCTTAGGGTGATAGACTGAGCTTATCGAGTTGAGTTCCAAGTGAAGAAAAAAAGGTTTTTCAAAACCTCAATGTCATGTGTGCATCTCTATCTAAGATTATCTTCTCAAGTACTTTGTGTAATCTAAAGACTTTTTGGACAAACTTACGAGCTATTATCGGTGCTCCATCTATTATATTTCTAGGTATGAAATGAGCTACCTTGGTGAGTTTATCCACCACTGCTAAAATAACATTATGTCTATTTCGAGACATAGGAAGACATTGCAAAAATTCCATACTAATGACTTGTTATTTCCACTCTGGAATTTCATGAGGAAATAAAAGTCCTACTAGGTGATGATGTTTAGCCTTTGCCCTCTAGCATTCTAGATATCTTGCT
>VDFB02016630.1:0-17499 GCA_007258455.2 Sequoia sempervirens | reverse complement strand
GAGCTATCAGAAACATGAGGTTACTATTTATAGTAAACCACCTTCAGAAACATGCTAAAAATAGCAGGGTGACTAAAAGTGGCAGTGCCGACAGATTGATAAGGTTATGAGGATGCTACGTTTAAAATTTCAAGTCATTCCGAGCTTCAGAAGTGCAAAATCAAGAAGACTTACTATAAATAGCGTGGCATGAAATACTCCGGGCTAAAACTTAAAAAAATTCTAAGTTTGAAGTTCATCCTTCACACAGGGCAAAATGCGCCCAAACTGGAGAAAGTCAAATCAAAGTCAAAGATTTCCATCCTGCAGCAGGGGCAAAATGCGCCCAACTTGAAGAAGGGAGGTTGGAAATTTTTCTAAGTATCAAATCTCGTCCTGCTGCTAGGCCTAAATGCGCCCATCCTCCTTAGGGGGTAAAATGCGCCCAAAACACAAAGAAGTCAAAGTGGTCAAAGCTTTTCATCCACAAGCAAGGCCAAAATGCGCCCAAGAAAGGAGAGGTCAAAGGAGTCAACATGTTTCATCCTCCACACATGCTAAAATGCGCCCTCAAGGAAAAGCTGGAGCTCAAAATTTTTCTAAGTAAGAAGTTTATCCTCCTCCTATGGTGAAATGCGCCCAAGTCACAAGCTGGTCAAAGAAGTCAACGATTCTTATCCTCCTCAAGGGCCAAAATGCGCCCAAATGCATGCAAGTGAAGACAAAAATAGGGAAGTTGAAAAGTCACTTGTTGGGTGGCGTTTGAAAGTTCGTCCACCTCCATAGGAGAAATGCGCCCATACTTCAAGTTTTATCCTTCTCAAGGCATCAAATGCGCCCAAAAGAGGGCATGTGAAGACAAAAGTGGAGAAGCTCAAGGGTCACAGGTCAGGGCGTTGAAAAGATTCCTTCTTCTACACAAGCAAAATGCGCCCATCTTCTTGCCTATATGATGTGCGCCATGCAAAGAGGGTGAATAAAGTGTGTTGGGCGTTGAAAATGACAAGGTGTTAGAAAATACTTTCCTAAGGCGTGGTGAAGTTAAATATCCACCCTCAAGTGTGATGCTAGGCTTGTGAGTGCTAAGGCGTGATTCTTCTCAAGTGAGAAATAAAATATACGATGAGTGACAAGATGATTGCTAGGGCGTTGGAAATTTTATAGAGAATAAAATACAAAGGATGAATAATGCATGCCAGATGAAAAATAAATTAAGTGTGATGTGCTTTCAAGAAATATTTTCTAAGAAAAGTTGATGAATTTTTTTTCTCACCACTGGCAAGATGGATTGAAGGATGAATAAAAATTTTCTAAGGGAAAATTTTTCAAAGTGCTAAGTGATTCAAAAAATTTCTAAGGCAAAAATATTTTCTCCCTTAGAAAAATGCCTAAGTATGATGAAGTGATGAATTTTCCTGAAGTCCGAGTGAAGTTGCCAGAGGATGGATGATAATACAGGATGAATTCTAATTTCTCAAGCTGGAGCAACACAGAATGATCACAGGCGAAGAACGGATTTAAATTTGACAAATAATATTTTTCCAAGGTTCAAAATTCCAGAAAATTAAATGAACCCGTTCGTTGGGTACCCATGGGTTCGAAGCATTCCGGAGAAAATTTTCTTCTGGGTATCGAAGATTGCCGATGAGGAGTTGATTTTAAGGTCTTCCACAGCTTGTCGAGAATTTTGGGATGAAGATTTTAAGTGGGCACCAGGTTGATGTATTTCCTAAGGGGAAATTTGAAAATTTTCTAAGGCAAAAATGAAGAAAATGTGTTTTCAAGGTAAGATCCTCCAGACGATGAATTTGAAAGAAACTGCCTAGGTGAATTTGCTTCAATCCTTCGTGAAGATAGTTTACTTGAGCCAGAAATGAATAAAATCGAGGTTATCAGAGCTCCAGCAGGTGAAATGAATTTCTCAAAGATGAAGTTTGCTTAAGGCATGAACTTGAACGCAAAGTTGGCGATGAACGCTTGAAAGTTGGAGCGTGAGGATCAGGTGAGTGAGTTAAGTTTATACTGAAGTATTCTAATACCCCTCTCCTTGCTTGTTTTGAGAAATGTTGAGGCCGTGAGCACGATGACTTGAAGTGGAAGAACATGAAGATGAGTTTCAATCCTCAAGGAGGAAAATTTGCAAGAAAATGGCTAAGTGTTAAGACTTAGTATAATTCAAAGTGACGAAGATGAAGACCCTCAAGTGGAAGAAATCAAAGAACAACGCCAAGAAAGAAGATCGAGAATAGTGTGAACGCGTCACAAGTGGAATCTTCTAGAAAGATGATGGTGGACATTATGGCGCATTTATTACCCCACTCTCATGGCGGTTTTTAGGGCAATATTATTTAGGGCTGAGGTGGCACGATTCTGGCCACTCTATTGATTGTAACCCTAGCTGTCTTTTGGGACTTGGCTAGCTATAAAAGGGGGAGTCCCCCTCATTTGTAATTCATTAGAATTAGACATTGGAATAGTAGACAGTAGACATTGAGAGAGTATTAGCATTAGAAGCTAGATAGTGTAGCATTGTAGAGCATTTTGCATAATTTGGAGAAGAAAGAAAGTTTTCCCTTTGAAAACTTTTGAGGAGATTGTTGTGTAACACATTTTATGATAATAGATCTTTTCATTGATGATGGAATTCGCCTTGTCATGAAATGCTAGCAAGGTTTCTTCTTCCTTTCGTATCCAAGTAGCTTAAATTCATGCAAGTAGCTTACTTTAGTGTGTGGTGTTTTATTGAGATAGCTTCGCTTTATTCCATACCACTAGCGGCTTGTTGATGATAAGTCTGCCTTGTGTGGTCAACTGGACATTACATTGAGTTTAACTTCGGTTGTGGTTTACATACTTATATGCGTCGTTCTGATGGTGTATGTATGTTAAATTATAACTTGAACATCTTTTGCTATCCCTTGAAGATTGCACCGATTTTACTGAGGCTGTCCGACGGAGGCTAGGTGAAATCCGGTTGAAGTCTATTGAAATGAAGCTCCACATATCCTGCATTTAGAATAGAACATAAACTTCTTAGGCCCTACACCCTTTTAAATTCAGTTCATTTCCGGTTAGAATTAGGAAACTTGCGCTCACCTGCCAAATCATTTGAATCACACCTAAAGCCCTTAGTCTACTGTTTGTTGTTAGTCAGTCGAACAATTGTGTAAGTCCCCTTGACATACCAAAGAATATCACATCGAGCCAACCGAGCCTATTCAAGACTCAAGGAACCTTGAGTTGAAAGCATGATCTTACTCGCAATCTTAGCATGTCAATACTTTGTTCAAGAGAGGATAGAGCGTCCTGGGAGACTTTATTCGTGGGCCTCAAAACTACGCCAACAGTGTCACCTGAAAAAATAAGCAAAACCAATTATTCAATAAATTAAAAACCATAAATCAGCCATATTAAATTATTAATCACTAAATCAAATTCAAATTTCAAATTATTCAATGCATAGAGGGAAGTACAATTACCTTTGGAGGAAACTAGAAAATTAAGGAGCGTCATATTTCTCCTATCGGTCCAATCATCAGGCATGATGGTGCAACCCGACCTCCTCCACTGCAAGCGCTGCTCCTCTAATTGTGCTTTTACATCTGCCACCTTTTGAGTCAAAAGTGGGCCTTTTAATTCATCTTCAGTAGGGGCTTTGAACCCCGCCCCAAATATGGTTATGGCATCAACCATGTTTTGCCAAAAAGGAGACCTAAAACATGTCATAAATAAATTAATAAGTTACTTAGATAAGTATTGTAAAATGAAAAGTTTTAAGTTTTTAACTTTAAATTTGAATTTGATAATGAGATACATCTAGATTCTAGATTCTAAAATTTAAATATAAATTTTAAAACAATTAAACGAAAAAGAATTACCTGGCTACATGGAAGGGAATGGTGCAATAGTACTAGAAATCTGCAATTGTTTTCTTCACTTCATCATGTACGTCCTTGTTCCAACCCATGCTCTCAAGCGACAGTTGGGAACCAGGAGTAGTGCGTGGTACAAAATATGAGTCCACCCTAGATTTACAAACTCTAGGGCCAATGCTAACACTCCCACTACCACTAGCAGAAGCAACGCCAATAGCACTAGGAGTAGTACTAGTAGCTAGTGCAGTAGCAGAAGCACTAGCAGAAGCACTAGCACTAGGACAGTATGGAGGCATGGAAGAAGCATCTCCAACAACACCAAGTCCTTGTGGCTGTCCAACACTCGCCAACTCCTCCCTCTACCTCTTTTTCATTTCTTTTTGTAATTCAAATGTTTCTAATTGCACCTGCACTTCACGAACAGCCTCAGGAGGTGCTAGTGTGCAGCCCATTGCATCATGGACGGGTATGCGTGCAATATGATATTTCAATCTGTTTATTCCTCCATGATATATTGTTTTGCAATATTTGCATTTTGCCTCTCCTTTTTTCATTTCGGCAAATATTTCATCATGTTTCTAAGCAAGGTCTTTTTTGCCTGGGGTTTGACTTTGAGAGATTGTGAAAGTATGGTATGATTTGCAAATGAAAGTGGCTGCAATAACAAGTAAGGTTTCTAATATTATTTAAGTTGCAACTTGCAAGTAGGGTTTGTAAAAAAAAAATGCAATCTCAAAAAAACAATTATTTTACAAATTACAATGAATTATTTGTTAAAAAAACACAAAAAAACCAATTAAAATCAAACTTACCTCTTAAATCTAGCTTGGAATGCAATGCAAACTCCTCCCAATTGCTGGTAATGAGCTCTCAATGCACCCCCTTGCTGGTATGAAGCTTCCCAAATGATATCTGAGCTTGGATTTGTCTTCAACAGCTTGTTGGTTGCCCTACAATGATCTCTTCTTTTTCTTCACAACTCTCTCTTCTCCTCCTATTTTGCCAAATGAATGAAATGAGGTTGCTTTTAGGGTTGGGGAGATAATATAAGTAAAAAAAAAAACAACTTAAAACTTTAATTTTATGTTTTTTTTGGCCTTTGCTGTGCCAGTCGCGTCCAGGGCTCAGGACTCTCCCGGATGTGGCGCGTCTGGTGAGTCCAGCACAGATGCGGCAGGACTTGGCTGCGTCCGAGTCCGGGCTCCGAGGACTCGGCCAAGGGTGCTCGGCTCGGGACTCGCCGAGTCCTGGTGAGTCCGGGCAAGTCTCGTTACACTAATCTATTGACATAGACAAAGTGTTAGGAAATATTGCATTCGACCCACAATCTTAATCCATTTTCTACATAACCCCATGAGAGAAAAACATGCATACAAGTAACCCTAATGCATAGATCAAATAGACAAGCCACAAGATAAAACAAGATATACCCTAGGAAAACCCTCAAGAGGGAAAAACCTAGCCTCCAAAAACATCCATACTTCATCATATTATTCAGCAAAAAAGCAATACAAGAGTTATAGTGAATACCTCTGAAGCATCAAGCCTTTCAATGCATCCTCATGTGTCCAAACATGAATCCGCACATCCCATCCCATGCTTCACATATGCACTCTTCAAAAAGACTCAATAATGACAACCCACTCATCTAGCCAACCTTAACCACTAAACATGTGCTTGCTTTTATAGACTCAAGCTCACACAAGTACAACCAAGTGGTAAGATATAACCATGTGGCACAAAACCATGTGAACACAAAACCACTAATCCCTTATTTAATATTGGGTACCCCAATATTAAATTATTATCACATGTTTCCCACACATTAAACAATAATACAATATTATAATACAACATAAAGTGATCCCCAAATAATTACCTAGTGTGATTAACCACACCACCTAGGTGCATCACAACTAAATAATTACTTAATTACATTATAATAAATCATTTTATGCAATGGTGTACAACACCATATGTCAACACGAAGGATCATTTAATGATGTTCTTTGTGTTTCATTATTGTCAACCAATATCCTTTCTATCTATTAAATCACACATGGGAGTAGGAAAGAATGTTGAGTTCACACCAAATTCTGTCATCATTCGGGATTTGCTTATCAAAGATTTTTTTGCAGTTGGGGAGGTTGATCATCAATTTCAAGTGTACACCTTCTCACATTTTGCTCCTGTTGTTCCTTTGGCTGATGTACACACTCAAGTAACTAGTGTGGACACTTTTGAGGAGATATGGTCATTTGAATCTTGGTGTTCTTTCATCTACTAAGGTTTAGAGATATGTATTGACATTCCATCTCCTCCATCTGTTGTTGCTTCTGATGAGACTAGTATTGCTATGACTTATAATTGAGATTAGGAGGACATTCATTATCTTCCATATATTGCTACTAGGGATGAGTACTTGACAACTGTTGCAAGTTTGTTTTGTGAGTCCTACCTTGCAAATTTATAGGACATTGTTGAGGATATTCATCTCTTCTTTAATGTTACTTTCTATGGAGTTGCATTATCTTCTTCAATGTTGTGAGGGAATCTTTAGACCCTCTTATTCTTTCTCTATTTCATCATTTGTCACATTTTGGCATTGATGTGGGGTCCCTTGAGCAACATTTAGAGGATGCATCATTGTTTTTGGATTCTATTCTACATTCATCTCTACTAGATTTTGGATTGTCATCTTTATTAGTGTGGCTTGGAACACTTGATTTGATTGTGGTAGCTTTCGACATCGATATGGGGACACTTGAGCAGAGTTCAAAGGCTTCACACATCTTGATCTTTTTAACCTTATATTCCTTTCAAGAATGGGAAGACATCTTGAATACATTATTGGTTCACTTTGCTATTTAGCTCCTATCAATGGCGTGGAGGGGTAGACATGACCTCTGTTGAAAATTGACAACGACCACCATAGGTTTATTGATGTCTTGTTTTCTCAAGTTGTAGGATATTTGGAAATCACAATCAACAACTTCTACAATGTAATGTCCCCATTTTAGGCCTCCGCTTTCCGGTGATTGTTAGCCTATTCCTGGAGGCTCGTAGGCTAGTTGGAAGTGAAATTAGGGTTTCCTATTTTATTGGAGGTTTCAATTGAGCTTTTGAGGGTCTGCATGCAAGAGTTTTGTAGTAAGGTTTTTGAGTCTTTATGAGTTTTCAGAGAGCTTCTCAATGGTATAACATGCATCTGCATCGCATGACCTTTCTCAGACTTACTATTTTTAGTAAGTTACGATGGCTGCCCGGTCTGTGTTTAAAATGAGTTTGGAGTCACTATTTTTAGTAAGTGCTAATTATGGCAGTGCTATTTTTAGCAGCAGTTCAACAGTTCAACACGTTGTCTATTTTTGGTAGTAAGGCAGTTCAATTTTGGCAAAGGTGTCTCCAGTCTTCTTGGGCTCAAAAAGGAAAGTTTATAACTTGAGTCATATTTTATTGTTACTTTTGGACCCCTATGCCTAGACACATGACTTCAAGTTGTTTTTAAAAGAGGGAATTATACTTGGACGTCCCAATTAGAGAATTAAATATTCAAAAGTGAAATATTTGCCTAAGTCTCAAATGGACGCCTAGGAAGATGAAACAAAAGCATTCAATAATATTTTATTATTCCTCAACCTTTGGGCATCCCTCTTGGAGGTTAAAGAAATGATTCAAATTCCAAGAAGAGAAGTTATATATTCAGTGCCTTGCTCTCACTTTGGCATCCGTGATTGTTTATTGTATCAAATTGCTGCTGAATTGAATTCAGAGCCCTTGCTTCAAGGAATGCATACCTTCTAGCACCATTTGGTTTCGTACTTGCAAGATAGTACCTAGCTGAATTCAAAAACTGTGCTTCATTCAAGAGTGCAGATTGAGCTTATTGGAGTTGGAATACTTTGTTGATTTCAGATTGCTAATGTATAATCTGATTTTGACATTGCTGGAAGTGCTTGGCTGAAGCACGTTTTTGTTCATAACTTTTGTGGGATTTTGCTATCATTCTGGGTATTGTTCCCGTTGATTCCTCTACCCTAGGTGCCCATTTGTTCAAGGTTTCATGATTTTTTTGAGAGTCTTGGGATTTCTAGATCAGATCGCCCCTTTTGAAGATTGTACCTTTTATTATGGCTGCATTGAGAAGTGTGCATTAAATATCTTAGTTGTGTTGTGATGTCTTCTCAGAGTGGTCTTGGTCGTCCAACTTCTAGCTCTCATTCGCATTCAGTTTCAGATCAAACAAAGGAATTTGGAGCAAGATATGAGCATTTAGGTGATTTCGGTGCTTGCTGGTCTGATTTTTTGCTCGCTGCATTTTTATATCAGACCTGATATATTTCATATATTCATCATGATTCTTGTTGGTTATGTTGTATTTGACATTGGAGATTCTTCCCTAACATGTCAATGATCCATTGCTATGTATATCTCGTTTCTAGTGCAGCTGAAACTTTATGTTGTAACACTGATTTTCAGTAGTATTGATCAACCTTTATATTTCTGCACTTTATATTCTTGTATATCTCACTCCCACTGAATAAGTAGTCGAGTTGTTTACATTTCAGTTTGTTTTATCACTCCTGTTGAATAAGTGGTTGAGTTGCTTTACATTTCTATTTGAATTTCTGCTCCCGCTGAATAAGTGGTAGAGCTCTTTATGGTTGGCTCACTGCCTAAGCATTTACTTTTCCATAATGGTTGGCTAGCCGCTTGCAGCATTGTACTTTCAGTTTCAACTTTCTTCTAACGATCCCCTCACACTGTATGCTCTCACCTTGCCCACACTGGGATTTGGGTGATCAAAAAGTGAAGGGTTATCTTTCAGTTGGTTATAATTATTGGGCTAATGTTAACAGGTGAAGTTTCATGTGTTCAAAATTCAAAAATAAACTAAATGGGATATTTCATACAAATGACCTAATCTAGAAATCATAGTCAACAATTACTACAAATGATCTAATCAAATGAGGTAGGGGTTCCATCCTAGCCTCAAAAATAGCAATCAAGGGATGTCATCCTCAATGCTCGCAAATACTTCGCCAAATAACCAAAACTATTATGGAAACTGGATGCCTCAAAATGACAAGTTAACTTGAAGATATACCTATCCATAGTTTTAGGTCCCATGGTCCCAAGGTTGGCCCTCAAATTTGAAGATATACCTATCCATAGTTTTAGGTCCCATGGTCCCAAGGTTGGCACTCAAATTTGACTTTGAAAATTAATTTAAATTAATACACACACACACACACATATATGTTTGTGTGTGTGTGTGTGTATTATGGTAGCGTTAAGAAACATTTTTGTCTTGTTGATGGTGTTAAAGGCTGACTAAAAAGGAATGGACGTGAAATTCGCTTCCCCCTTTCTTTTCATCAAACATCTTAATTGTGTTAAAATATCCCATGATTATGAGTGTTGGGAAGATGTGTCTCAACCTTGCAATTATATACGGTTTATTGTTGATAGGATGTATATATATTTATATATATTTCCTAGTTACATCGATAGGTGTATACAATGGTAGCAAAGAACAAAATGTGAGCATGTTAACTATTTCAAGAAACTCCTAAAATGGCTGACATATATTAAATAATGATATATTGTAAATCTGGATTGTTCATTATTAGGTTTTAGATCTATGGTGGATATTTTATTGGCATGTCTTGCCCTAGAATGTAACCATATTTTATGAGGGCATTGTATTACGGCTACGGTAGAGATTGTGATGATTTCTAAGAGTCTGATAGCGGTCGTGTTGTCTCTGGATCTCTAAGTGGTGATACTCCTGTGAGAAGTTTTCTTTGCAAGTATATTGTAATCTTTGTGATTTTTGAATAATATATTGAGCGGCTTTTGGAGTGGGGTTTTTCTCTCGAAAGAGTTTTCCCCATGTAAATCATTCTGTTGTGGTATGCATGATATTTATATTATTTCTATTTAAGTTTATGTAACTGTTAAAGATCTGTAAAGTTTTGGATTATTCTCTTCTCAAGATTAGTGTAGGAAGTTGTTCCGCTACCTGAAATATCCTGAACCAATTTTTTTTTTTTTTTGCCAAGATCATAACAATGCAGAAAGCACCCGTTAGGGTTAGTTCGAATCAAACCAGCAGTTACAAATAACTCGTTGCCAAGAATGCGCACTCAATCTCAACACGAGAGAGGCTGTCATATGGCAAGAGGATCATCAGTACATTAAATCAGAACTGCAACTGAAAGTACTCGACACCAAGTATGTGCTACCCAAATCCAAGATGGAAATGAGGCGACCATATGGCGGAGATATAAAGAAATACAAATGCAACTTCAGAATGTAAAGTAGGCGGCAAGCCAGCCTCTTCCGCTTATCTAGTGGGTATTACAAAACGAAAGAGAACAAGTACAAAAAGTAAATAGGTGGCAAGCCAGCCTCTTCCACTTATCCAGTGGGAAATATAGTAAATTCAAGAGCAGAAGAGAGAATGTTGACAGTACTACTGTGCAGCTTACAAAATATCAGAAGATGCCTGCAATGAACATGATTAGGAGCTCTCCACTGCTGCAGTAATAGATATAATCATTCCAAAGCCAAATATGACTTTCCAGACACAAACCCTTCACCCAAATGCAAATTACTCGAATCTGATATGACAGATCAGCAGCATGAATGACAGAACCAACACTCTAAGAACTCACTAAAATGCTTGTATCACACACAATACTCATCCAAAAGTCACCAAATCAAATGCAAAAGCTTCCTAAGATGATGGCGCCCAAATCACAAACAAGAAACTGACCTTAACTGTTGCTATTTATTTTGGCACAAATTTCCAAGCAAGGTGAGATGGTACGACCCTCAAGGAAGGGCAAATTCTTCAAGTAAAATTCAATTCTTGCTTATAAAATCTGAGACTTGGCAAGAATGGTCGCCCAAGGCAGAGAAACACAAATGGTCAATACCCAGAATGATAATAAATTTATTTTCAAAGTTATGAGTGAAACTACAGTTTCAGCTTGTCTTCAGCAACTCCAGAAAATGATAAGAAATGCAATAAACAGAACTTCTAATGACAAAACAACACTACAATGCAATCCTCACTACATAAATTCACTCAAAACTAGCAAACCTCTCTACTAGGTGCTATCTTTCAAGCACGAAGTCGAGCCAAGGCTAGGAGGCATTCATTCCTCGAAGCAGTCCCAACACCATTCCGGCAGCACAACAATACTCAAGATATAAGATACTGAAATGAAGACCCAAGGCTCCTTTTTATAATTTTGAGAAGACACCTCTAGAAGCTTCCAGAAGGTGCGCCCCACTCCCCAAGATGCTTTTAGGGTTTTGACTTGTCCAAGTCTCCCTTCAAGATGGCGTCCTTTTTCATAAAGGCAATTTTCTTTTAATTTAAAATTATCTTCTCTCCAAAAGTTGGCGTCCCACCTCCAAGAGCAATATTTGACTTTAGAAAGATTAAAACTTTCCCTGATGATGCGTCCACCCATGAGGTCCCCCTTTTCAGAACAACTTAAAGTCATGAAGCTAGGCCAAGGGGTTATAACATTATAATATAACATTATTTTAATTAAAATACTTATCTCTCCAAAAAATGCATCAAAAGGCCAAAACAATATTACCAACTGAACTGTTAGAAGAGGAAAGCCTGCTGAGCTGATGCTGACTAGACCACTGCTAAAAATAGAATTTACTAAAAATAGTAAATTCAAGAAGTTGCTTAGAATGCAATTCATGCGACACCATTGCGAAGCTTTCTGAAAACCCATAAAGAATTCGCAATCCAAAATCCCAAACTCCAAGATGTAGCCGTCATAACTTACTAAAAATAGTAAGTCCGGAAAGTTTGCTCGACGCAGTTGCATGTCATACCTCTGCGAAGCTCTCTGAAAACCCAAAAGGAATCCAGAATCCAAACAGTCAAATTCCGACAAGCAAAACCCTGAATCTTCAAGAGTACCCACCAAACAGTCGGAAACCCGAATTCTGCCTCTGACTAGCCGACAGCACCCCGGGGATAGGCCATCAATCACTGAAAAGTGTAGTGCTAAAAATGGGGACATTACACTACCTTAGCTTCCTTACAAGTGGTATCAAAGCCTGATCACCTTTGGTTTCGGTTGTTGGTTTGTTGGGGTTTTTGAACTAATCTAGATTTGAGTGGGAGCTTGTGCAGAAGACACTTTGTGATCTTGTTGCAAGGAATTTTCAGATGGCAAGTTCATCAGGGAGAATAGAGGTGGAGAAATTTTTTGAAAATAATTTTGAGATGTGAAAGCTAAAGATGGAGGATCTGTTGATAGATTGAGATCTGTGGGATGTTGTTGATGAGAATGTTTCAAGGCCTGCAGATCCTACTGAAGGTGCTCAATATGATGTTATGGTCCATAAAGCCAAGGGTCTAATTAGATTGTGCTTGGCAGACTCTGTTTTAATCAATTTCCATGAGGAGACCTTTGCACAAAAACTATGGAAGAAGCTTGGTGAGATGTATCAAGCCAAATCTTTAGTGAACAAGATTTTCTTGAGGAAGAAATTGTATTCCTTGAGAATGGAAGAGGGTGGACGAATTACAGACCACCTGGAAGCATTCAATATGCTGGTGGCTTAGTTGGCATCAATTGGTGTTAAAATGGATGAGGAAGAGAAATGTTAGATCTTGCTTTGTTCTTTGCCTGATTCGTGGGATTCTTCTGTTATGGCTATTGGGAGTACTTCTGTTATATTGAAGATTGAAGGTGTGGTGGGATCTTTGCTTTTTGAAGAGATGAGGAGGAAGGTATCTATCATTTCCAAGAGGGCCCTAAATGTTCGTGGAAGACCTAAGGAAAAAGGCAAGAAGAATGAGAAGCATGACAAATCCAAGTCCAAGGGGAGATCTAAATCTCTTGGAAAGGCCAAAGTTATTTGTTGGAATTGCGGTAAGCCTAGACATGTTCATAAGGAATGCAAAGAAGAAAAAAAAAAAGAAAAGGAAGAAGAAAAAGAAGAAATTTGATTTTGATTCCGAGTTCGAGAAGGAAGATGGTGACGCATTCATTGCAGCTTTGGCAACTCGTGCAGGTAATGATGCATGGTTAATTGACCAATCTGCACACCTTCTGTTCTTGACCAACAACTTTGAAACCTGGAGGCTAGCGTCATGTATACTTCCTCCTTCAACTCACCGCTGAGGAAAGCACTCTTCACATCCATCTGATGGACCTTCCAACCAAATTGGGCTGCTAAGGTAAGGACGAGCCGTATGGTACTCATTTTGGCCGTAGGAGCAAAGGTCTCCTCATAGTCAATGCCTTCTTTCTGTGAGAACCCCCGTGCAACTAGATGAGCTTTGTACTTGTCAAGGGTTCCGTCAGCTTTGTATTTCACCTTGTACACCCATTTGCAGCTAATGGGCTTCTTCCCTCGAGGAAGATTGGAAAGAACCCAAGTGTGATTCTTCTGAAGACTATGGTATTCTGATTCCATCGCCTTTTCCCACTCAGATATCCCTTTTGCCTCTGAATATGTCTGAGGCTCATAAACACTGTGAATGTTGGCCATGAGAGCAAAATTCACTGTAGACTGCTGTTTGCTCTTGTTTCTGGATGATCTACCCTCGATGAGCTCATCAGCACGAAGATCACTGATAGTCTTAGCCCACCATTTCGGCCGGAGAGTAGAAGTACCAACATCAGATGTAGCAGGAGGAGCTGGATTTGGCTGTGGATCAGGAACAGGTTCAGCAGGGAGATTATCATCTGGAGGAAACTCAGGTTGAGCATCATCAAAGACTAGGTCTTCGTCATCCCTCCCATCAAGTGAACCTAACGGAAGTCGGACGCCCACATCAGGAGCCTGTCGAGGCTGATCCTCTAAATGCGGAACAGGTGAAGAAGAGTGAAATGGACCTCGTTCCTCATCAAAGACAACATCTCGACTGAAGATAAGACGATCAGTGTCTATATCAATCAGCCTATATGTCTTGTGGTTGTCACTATACCCTGTGAACATGAGTTTCTGGCTCTTGGAATCTAGCTTAGTGTGCTTGGCCTCTGGAATCCAAACATACACAAGAGAGCCGAAAACCTTCAAATGACTGATCCTGGGTTTGCGACCAGACCAAACTTCCTCATGAGTCTTCCCCTTAACAGCATGAGTGGGTGACCTATTAAGGAGATAGACTGACATATTGACTGCTTCTGCCCAAAACTTGGTAGGAACACTCCTGTGTTGCAACATAGAGCGAGCCATCTCAACAATCGTACGATTGCGTCGCTCTACAACACCGTTTTGCTGAGGAGTGTAGGGTGTGGTCAACTGACGTTTTATCCCATGAGTATCACAGAAATTGGAGAATGCACTAGAACAAAATCCCCCCCCATTATCTGACCTAAGAGTTATAATACAAGAACTGGACTCTTTTTCAACCAAGGCCTTAAACTTCTAAAATACATTAAAAAACTCTGATTTCTGTTTAAGAAAGTACACCCACATTTTCCTACTATAATCATCAACAAAAAGTAGAAAGTACTTGCAACCAGTTACAGAATAAGTAGACATAGGGCCACAAATATCAGCATGAACTAATTGAAGTACCTTAGAAGCTCGCCAAGAGTCGCCATCCTTGAACGGTGTGCGATGCTGCTTCCTGGCCTGACAAGCACCACAAACACCCTGATGCTGAGTCTGAATGTCAGGTAAGCCATCGACAAGTCCCTCCCGAGCAAGCTGAGAGAGATAGTGCACGTTCAAATGCCCGTACCGCTGGTGCCAAAGATTGGTGATAGCTGAATTTCTGGCTGCCAAGGCTAACTCCGGAGAATCACTAGTGTCCACAAGCCTGTAAAGGCCATGATCCTCTATCCCAACGGCCATCGTTGTGCGAGTTTTGCGATCTACAATCGAACATCTGTGCGAGCTGAACACCACATCCATCTGGGGAGAATGCCGCATTATTTGACTGATTGAGAGAAGATTGAGCTCGATATCAGGTACATAATACACGTTGAGGAATATGAGATCCCTCCCGCCAGATTGAACCTGAACAGTGCCTATGCCGACAACTGTGTATTCCTCACCTCCTCCAAAAATCACTGAGTCAGTGCAAGGGGAAAAGTCTGTGAACCAGTCATGCCTATGTGAGAAATGACGCGAGGCACTAGAATCTATGTACCAAGCAGAGGATTTGACATGGTCTGCGGGCCTTTTTTCCATGAGTGCATAAAAGGCAGATTCCTTCTGCTCAGAGTGCTCGGCGACATTCACTTTTTGCTGAAACCCTCCCTGCTTCTTTTGCTCAGAAGCCAAATCAGCACGGCAATCTTTCTTGATGTGGCCAAATTTATGACAGCAGTTACACTGAACATTTTTCTTCTTCGGATTGGTGGAGGTCTGACTTGAGCCTTTCTGCTGTGAAGGCTGACCTCTCCCTTGATGCTTCGGCTGGGTTTTAGCTGCAAAAGCCTGCTCCGTGGAGGATGATGATTCACTGCTACCGAACTGTTGTCTCCAACGATCCTGCTGCAATAGGATAGTGCATAAATTTGGAAACTTAAGATCAACATTAGCAGATGTAATGTTGAGAGTCTCTATGAAGTGTTCATAGGACTTCGGTAG
Source organism: Sequoia sempervirens (assembly GCA_007258455.2). NCBI lineage: Eukaryota > Viridiplantae > Streptophyta > Pinopsida > Cupressales > Cupressaceae > Sequoia > Sequoia sempervirens. Next base: position 2,050 of record VDFB02016630.1, on the reverse strand, counting down.
ACTCTTCAGGGTGATCACGACCATGTCTTCCTCCATTTTCCGACCAATCGCCTCCAATTGATCTCTGATCTCTTGGATTTTATTCAGGTGCGCTTGCAGAGTTGTCTTCTCATCCATCATGATAGAAAACAGCATATTCTTCAAGAAAAACGCACGGCTTTTGTCGGAAGTTTCATGCAAACCCTTCAAGTGATCCCAGATCTCCTTAGCTGATTTTCCCAGTGGAATCTGAGGGAGCTGATCATCAGTAACCGAAAGCTTAATAAGCATGACGGCTTCACGATTCTGCTCATCAAACTTCTCCTGATCCTTACCCGCCGCTTCGGGACGAGTAGCTTTGCCGAGGATCATTTGATCAAGGCAGCGGTATTCAAAAATTGTTAACATCTGCTGCTTCCAGGTGTTGTAATTTTTGCCATTAAATTTAACCGGGCTTCCAAAGATTAAAATGGCTTAAACCGTATCTTTCACGCTTTTCGAGGCACGAAAAACGAGGTACTAAGAAGAGGCTGATGCACGAAACTCAAGGCACAAATTCCAATGCAAAAATAGAGGCAAATTCAGGTACAGTCTACAAAAAGTACAATGTACGAATGGCACAAAAATTCACAAGTACGTAAAAATGTGATGCTGCACCTGTGAAAATCTGGAGATTCCAACCCATTTGAGCTCGAAACCCACTGTGAATTGAACAAAAAATTCTTTCTGCCTTCGAAAATCGGGTCAAAACCCTAGACGACTGTTCAGAAAACCTTGGCCGCCATTGAAGAGCAGAAAAATTTTCAGAAAATAACTGGAAACTCCACGAAATCACAGGAAGTATAAGGCAATACCCTAGTCGTCGCAGCTGTGAGCAGAAACAACCTTCAAAAGTTCTGAAAGTCGAGCAAGAAGAGCACGAAACACGTCCCTCGAACGCCCAAGCCACACGAAATGGCGGAGATAGGGTGGATCACCACAGGTCGCGTGGAGAGATGCGTAAGAAGATTCCACACAAAATCACACCAGAGGTTTGAATCAAGGCCAAACAGAGAAGAAATCTGCGGCTCAAAAGAAGAAACGTGTCTTCAGACCAAGAACGCGTCGTCAACCACTCCAGAAAAAAAAAAAAAAATGCCTTCCTGAAGATCGCGATAAGACAAACTTTCGCAGGTTTAAATCGCTGTTACAAGCCTTGTAGATTCAAAGAACACGAACCAGGAGAAACGATGCGACCAGAACTTTAAAAGAAATTCTTCAATATTTCGAATTCAGAAACCTCGAATTTTTTCTGAACAAGCCACAAAAAATTCCGAATTTTTTTTTCGAAATTTTTACTCAAAAAAAATCTTCAAAAATTTCCCAGGAAGATTTTATTAAATTTTTAATTGAATATTCAGAAAAAACCTTTGAAAAGATTTTTATGAATTAAAAATTCAATATTGAGCAATTTGGCTCTGATACCATATTACACAGGTAATTGGTAAAACATTCGATGTATTAAACAATGAGCAAGCCGCTCAATAAATAGTTTACAAGATTTACAAAAACCGGAAAGTTTCTAAAAAGAAACTCCAGATAAGATCGGAGACGATCTTATCACTAAATTACAATAAATTACAATATTGAGCATTAATAAATAAATAATAAACATTATTTTAATACTATATGACCTTTAATAGAGATTGGTTTTCTGAATATGAAGAATTTGATGGAGGTAAAGTGTACTTGGGTGATGATTCTCATTTAGACATTGTTGGCCGTGGTAAAGTTCAAATCAGGTTTTTTGATGGTAGAATAAAAATGATTAATGGTGTGTTGCATATCCCTGGATTAGCACAAAATTTGTTATTTGTGAGCAAACTAATAGATGCAGGTGTGTAGGTAGTATTTTCTGACGTAGGATGCAAGATGGTTAGAGGTGCTATGGTGATTGCTAGAGGTGTCAAATATGGTACATTGTATAAGTTGGATGCATTCACTGTTGAGTGTAATAGTACTTTTGTGAAAAGCAGGTCTGTGGAAGAAGTGAGGGTTTCACCTTTAGCAGATGGTTATGGATTTTGGGTAC